>VZSZ01007639.1:959371-986546 GCA_013398815.1 Ibidorhyncha struthersii
CGCGGAGGTGTGCGCGGCGGGTCGGGGCAGCGGGGCGCCGCGGCCCTCCCCGCTGCCAGCTGCCGTTAACGCACGAGTGTTTAAATCGCTCCGATGGCTGTGACGGGGCGGGACGGGCCCTGGCTAGGGACTGTGTTAAAGCCAGCCCAAACGGCTCCGTGCGTGCTCGTAGCCCTGCTTTACACGGACGGCTAATCTCATCGCAGATACGTGGGCTGGCAGAAACAGGCTTAGTTAAAGGATTAAACGCAGGAAAGCTTCCTTTGATGTGAACGTGCTTGTCCCAGAGCAGGCAGGTGTTTTTTTTTTAATGCAGAGAAATATATAGAAAGACGCATGTACAAATCTTGCAAATTCTGTAATACAGATAAAAATGAAGTAAGACAGGAGCTCTGAATACTTTTATAATATTTCCGGTGAGCATTGCAGGGTGTTTCTACAAGTCGAGGGGATTGTGAAATCTGCCCCGGCTTTCTAACTGCCCGAAACAAAACAGCCCGTATTTAAATATTGCTGAAGTTCCAGATAAACGGTATCAGTTTACATATTATCATTTATCTATAATGTGCCATATTACCCAATTACATGAGCTTTGTAATCATTGGCCTCAAGAAATTTTAGAGTATCTCTGAAAAAGGGCAAAAATACTCCTTTTAACCACGGGAAATTGAGGCGTTGCATCTTACCAATGCAATTGCAAATATAAAGGAGAGAGCGATGCATCTCCAAGGTGATCTGGGAGAAGAACCTACAGCAATCAAGATCCTGCCGTGTTCCCTGCGTGCACACATTTCACTTCCCCCGGTGTAAGAAGCTCTCACTACGAGGCCCCCGGTCCTTCAGCAAACCCAGGATGTCCCAGTGCCAGTGCAAAGCCCATTCCAGGTGAACGCTATTCACCAGTGCAAAGCCTGACCAAATCACACACGCAGCTAAACGTTATCACCCAGGAGCCCAAAGACTATCGCTCTGTAAGACATTCCTACAAGGCACGCTGCCCACTCCCCTCTATCGGTCTGGGTGGGCTGACTCTCCGGTCTCTCCCGCTCCCGTGAACGAGCAGGAACTCCACTGAGAACAACAGAGTTAATAAGGGTGTCTAAAACCCCAGGCAGAAAAACCAGTATTTCCTTGTCCAGCGTTTTACGTTAGGCAACTCCTGGCACTTGCTCTCTTTTTATTTATTCTATCAAGTTTTGCCAATAATACAAGCCAGGAACCTGTCTTCGTTAGTTTACTGGCTAATGGCCACTACATCTATGTGGTGCTGGAACTCGTCGTAATCCAAGACGACAGCGTGGGCTGCGCTGGACTTGGCACTGCTATTGCTGCAGGAGTACAGTGCGTGGCCTCACGTTACACTGCTCTCCAAGCTCCTCTCCCCGTGTGTGCATGGCACTTTAGCTGTGCATCCTTCTGCCAAATTTGTTCAGGGTGTTATTTTTATGCACTGAATTCCTCGCAATCAGAGGTAGGTCAAACAAGAACAGCAATCTGAATGTCATGTGCCCAGCAGCCGACTAATCCTCACATCAGCAAGCTTCACAGCTGTCACAACATCCAGAGAAAGAGCTGGTCAGAGGCTGTGATGCACATGGGATCGGCCAAGGAGGAAGCCTACACCACCGGCCGCCAAGGACGGGCGAAGGTAAAGCACCTCACTGCTTGGGAGCCAGATGCCTTTGTTGCCAGTCTCCGTATTATTTAAACACTCTGCAATCACAACAGTGAAGTGGCTGGACTGTTTAACGTGCTTAGCTTTGTTCTCAATGGGGGCTGACGACTGCCAAGTGTTTTGGAAAGAACTTAGCCCCTCTATTTAAGTTGCTGAAATGAGAGCTCTTGAGCATTAAGCTCTTTTGGAAATCCAGCTGCAGAACTCCTGGGTGCTGGTGGTGTATGCAAGCTGGGAACAATGGTTAATGGAAACTTCCCCTCATACCACCCTAGTGATGTGCCTCAACCATGGCCTGGAGAGACCACAACTATGTCAACACTGGCCTTTTGTCTGGAGATGTTCCCACTTGTAGAGCTCCAACAACTGCTCAAGCAACACGGAGTATGCCAGGACAGACACAGCTCCAGGTGCCTCCTGGCAAAGGAATCAGCAGGTTTCGACAACCCCAGCAGTTATGGCTGCCCCAACATCTCGCCTCTGCTAATGCTCTTGGTATTGCTCTGGCAGATAGTAGCAATAGCGGAAAATTTTCCAGAAAGAAGGACTTGAAAGAAAGTTGGCTGTTCTAACCCTTTCAATCCTCCTCCTCCTCCCAGCAAAGACTGCCAGTGAGGAAGTCCAACGTAATGGCAATATTTTCAGTGTGGTTCCTTGTTCAAAGAGAAATGGACCGAGGCCATTCACTTGTGTCATCTAGGTCACCAAACGGCTGGTAAAAAAAAAAAGCAGCTTTTAATCGCTTGCAATAATTAAAATACACAATTCAAAAGTATAGTAGCATTTTTATATATCTACAAAACCAAAATGCTGATGTGGTATCGTGGGGAGCTCAGTCACCGTACCCTGACTCTTAATTTCCCCCTTTTTAAACATCCCACCTACCAGCTGTGCCCAGGGGAGTTAAGATGGAAATAACCTCTTCAACTGCGCCACTGCTTGACAGACTTCTTATTTGTATTGCAAGAGATCCCCAGTGAATTATGTGGAACTCAATTTTGAATCATTCAACTCCCATAGAAACGTGCCTGATTTTCAGAAAATCTGCCTTTCTTGCAGCCCTTCCACACTTTTCATCAGCTCAACAGCTGGCTGGAGACCAGCGATGAGAAAAAGAAAAGACAAGCAAAGGGAGTGGAAATGTTCTAATCAAAATATTTTCCCCTATTTATTACACATATCTTGGAGGGAAAGAAAAGAGGAGTTTCTCATTCAATTTATTAGCAGCCCAGAGATAAAATATGTGTTTGCTAATAATTTTTCCTTATATAAACTAAAGGCACTTTGGGTACGTCAGTCAGACTATATAGTACAGCAGCTGAATTGACAGATAATCCTCACTGCTGCTCCAGAGAACCCCATGGCTCTGCCGATATGTTTTCCAAATCGTCTATCCGCTTGGCAGCTGGCCAGCTATTTGGGATAGTTCTCTTACTCCAAATCACAGCCTGTCCCAGACTAATCTGTCATCTATTTCTGCATTAACTCCTTCAGCCTCTAGGAAAAGTTATCTCAATGCAGAACACAAGGCAGCGTGCAGGAATCCAGACAGGCAAAAATCCCCACAGGCAATAAAGTGAAAGGACTATTCTGGAGGCCAAGATTTGCCTAAGTACAGTACCTTGGGTTGTAATTCCTCACTTACAGTATTATAAGCATCGTCTAATTTCCCTACTATTAGGATTTTACCGTCTTCCAGAAACTGAAACATTTAGATGGATAGGAAGACCATAATCTATACTAGCAGTAACGGGAATGACAAGTCACGCTGTATGATCTTCCAGCCCTCACATGGCAGGACAAAACCAACCACTCTCTGCCTGGGGGTGAAGACGACACTTCACCCCTGGGTGTATTTATGTAAGCAGTTATTAGAGGAGCTTTATTTTCTTCCGAAGCAACAGGAGATTAGTGTATCTGGACCAGTGCTCCAACCTGGCACAGACATTCCTCTATTCCTTATCTTACACAAACTTGATTCTGCCGAACATGGGGTGACTGCAAACACTTCCTGCGGAAAGAAGGATCTTAATCCAATGCAATCACAACATATTCGCTGCTCTTAACACACACAAAAAGACTGGCACATAAAAGTGTTTCTAAAACGTGTACTTTTTAAAGATATCAGCATTGTTTACAAACCTTGTGCATTTAATTATAAAAGAATTGTCATTTCCCCTCTCAGCATTGTGTGCCTCCTGCTCTGGGCCTCTACAGTATTATTACAGGCAGGACTGGTAGTCTTATTAAGATTGTCTGACACTTCCCATTAGAGGATGCCGTCTTCAGTTCCTTAGACCTTTGCCAGGTTTCAACCATTCTGTTTGGATTTGTGTGCGCCAATTATGTTTCTGCCAAAATGGTTCTACAGTTTCCCGAAAAAGGTTCAACAAAAATACTTTGTTTTGAACCTGTTAAAAATTTCTGGCAAACTTTTCACTGAACTGTACTAGCAGCTGTGCGCTGGAAGAGAGGGAAGCTCCTGGATCAGTGTTACTCTCCTTTAGTTTGCCACCTTAAAATCTACTGCATGCATGCTAAACCTGGGTGAGAAAGAGGCAATTTCAGTAGTGATTAGGACTCCGAGCTGAGAAGGGGCAAGGAGGTGAAGAAGGCAAGGATGAGGGAGACTGGTAGCAAAAGAGGGGGAGCGCCTGGAAGAGGAAGGCTGCTTCAGCAAAGGCTGGGATGAACATGTTCAGCAGAAGAGCACTGTTGAAGGGAACAGGGCAGGAGAGTACCTGTGCTAATGGTACAAACACCGCTCCAGATTCCTGAGTCCCACAGAAGCACACTGGCAAAGCGCCCTGTCCCCCTTCGGCTCCCTACAGCGAGAGTAAGTTGTCATCTTCTACTCAGTCCAAGCGGCAGGACGCTGTGGGGTGCTGTCAGGTCCATTTCCACTCATTTCCAATGTGCCTCTTGTACCGGTGGCACATGAGAAAATCCAGGTTGTCTTTTCAATTTATTTTTAAAATTCAATGCAAGAGTTGTTTTAAGAAGCACAGTCATAGTTGCAACAATCTTTAAAGTTTCGATCACGTTATTTTTTTCAGATTCTTTTCTCATTCAGGAGTCATTTGTTTCACCCAGTCTGATTTATCCAAATGGACCCACACATCATTGCCACAAATTATTCAAACCTCCTGTAGAGACACAATTAGAAACGTTTCAGGAGTTCCCTCCAGCATTGACGACTACTGCATCTGTGTGCTTCACAGAAACAATTTTTTTCCCCACAAGACCCCCATGAAAGAAGGGGCAGCACTTTCTCTTTGCAGGTGAAGGACTGAAGTACAGACGTTTAAAATCAGAAGTATGCAGCCAGCCTCTCAGGTTAGCTAACATTATAGGCACTGTCTGCATTTCAAATCAACTCTCACCGACTTCTGTTGCAGGTTGGGTACACCGACACAAGTGAGGGCCACCCAAGGTATCAAACTGGGCTTCTCACAAAAAGGGAAGCCAACACACAGTGTGACAAGCTCACAAAATCAAGTGACTTGCTCAGAATTCTGCTGAAACTTCATGGCACAATCCAGTCTCTCTCAACAAAATCCCTCTGTCCTTCCTGTCAGATTTTCCCTTCTCCTCCTGCTCCTGCCGTTCCCTGCATCCTCTCACATCTGCAGTAAACGAGGTCAAGATCCAAGATCCTACAGACAACTGCTTCCTTCCTGATACAGCCCTGATTTAACCCAGAGCTGGCCTGACCTCCGCATTCAAAAAGGGAAAAGGGAAAAGAGAGGATATAATGTAATTAAAGTCGGCATCTCCAAGCAGACAAGGGAGGGGATATGCTATCTGAAGCTGCACACGTGGCCTTTGGTTGAGTGTTTGCAGGCTTCCGAGGGCTTGACTTTGCAACTCCTGCATGTGGTTAGCATAACGTGCATGTAATATGCCATGCCTGCTGTGCCAGTAACATTCTGCCCTTCAAAAGCAAGAAACAAACAAATATGAGGCACCACGAGGTAAAATCTTCCACTACGTCTACTGGACATAAGATTCTAATCTTCTGTAAGATCCATACTCTGAAAACCTTACCCCATCTTTAGCCTGTGGGAAGGCAGCACTTAGCTCAATGAGGCCCCATTTCTGGAAGCTACCAGGAAATCCAACTTTTATTCCCTCCCAAACCAGCCCCTGACAACCAAATTTGCAAGGGTCTGAAACCAGTTGTTCCTCTCCTGAACATTTCCCTTGCAGATGTGCTTGCTACACACAGAAAGCGATGGGTCTAACCTACTCCTGGGACGCTGCAGAGGGATTTTCAAATTTTTGGAAAGCATGAAATCCACATCCTTCTTGAATGCTTTTCTGATTTTTTGTAGGGTGCTTCTTTCCTTACAGAGATAGGCCACGATGGCATTCAGTGGGGACAAGGGCTGAAGAGAAGCTGCATGGAAGAATGCTCAGACAGGTATTTCATTTTGATTTACGCTTGGCTTAGAAGCATGTTTCACTTCAAGATGCTGATATTCTCTGGTGCATTGGAGCTTCCTGACATTCTTTGGCCTATCTGTGTATATTTTCGTTAACTGGCAATTCACATATAGTAAGGTTACTCAAAAAGCACAATTCTTCTTTCTTTTCTTAAAGGAAAAGCTCCAGAGAAGCATCAGAATTGTTAATCTGTTCTGAAGGAGACAAAAAGATCCATTTTTCTTACCCTGGATGATTACACACCCAGCTTTAATAAACCAATCTCAAACAGCAGATTTTAGGTAGAGCCCTGCTTTAGATAACAGCCTCATACAGCACCCATAAATATGCCTTCATGTGGAATACCACTCAAAACAAAGACAACGCTTGTCCTCAAGATGCATTCATGCCACTGCCAATGTGCTCTGCAAGACTCCAGACCGAGTAAGTTCCTCTCACATTGTTCTATTTATTTGGCTAATGAACATCCAGGACAGCATGCTCTCAGTCAGTAAACAGGTCTTGCAAAAAGCCATCATGTAATCCTGGAAGCATATGCCACCCATGACTCAGGTATCTATTACCCAGTTCTGGTACCCAAGCCCGTCTTGCTTGGGTGTGTTATGAAAACACAGCCGAGTGTGATTTCAGATGGCATGGAAAAGCCACGTGAAACAGGTACATTTCCTCTAACTCCCAATCAGTAGCTAATGGCAAGCCTGAGAGAGAGACAACAGATGCTATCAGCTGCTCTCTGAATATATCCCTTAAGAAAAAGGGGTCACTGGGCAGAGTTACAGGAACTTGAAAATCTCGCCTTCTCTTTTCATCTGTTCTGTACACACAAATCTGAACTCTCTGTTGCAGTAGCTTTTTATCTTTACTTTTTTACATTTTTTGTTCACTAAAGCAAAGTACTCCTTATGTGACAAAACTAAATTGATACTTTATAGAGGGTGATTTGTATAAAATTTTAAGAGTAGGGATGTCAGAATGAGGACACACTGTTCCCATAACCTTCTAAGTAAGACTTAGTACTTCTCTCTGCCTTAAATTAGGACCCTCTAAAATGTTTGGGGAAAAAAAAAAACAAACCAGCAAAACCCCAAAACTTGTATTTCGTTTGTTATAGCCCAGTAACTGCAGAGGTCTACATTGCTTTTACATACTAGTTTTATTTCCGATGAGCACACACAAAGAAAGCACAAGGGCATGTGGCGGTATCTTTTTCTCTATTGATATACTTATCTTCATTTACAAAGTATACAAATGCATCCGTCTCAGGTAGTCTGAAAAATGGGTCAGAGGAGGAAGGGAACACGTAACCGCAGCTTAGGGAAAATTCCAGGAGAACAGACTGTTGCATATGGACGTTACCCGTCTATCCGTAACTACTTCTTTACAGCTGCTGCTGCATAATACAGGGGTTTGTGGCACATCAGACACTGACAAAAACAGGGAACTTCAAAAAGCGAGTTTGATGAAAAGGAATGACAACACTGAACACTGGACAAGACGCTGTCTTATAAATTCACTTCTGAAAGTGAGAGAGTCACCTAGCACCAGAAAATGGCAAGAAATTACTATGCTGAGGAGTCTCAAAAACCAAACTAATGCCTGCAGAGATTTCTGCACCTAAGAACAGCAGTCACATTTCTACAGAAAGATTAAGGTAAAGTGAGCAAAAATCTCAGGGAAAAGTGACCAGAAAAAGCAACACATACCCAGATCTTTACGTTTTTATCTTTTAAAAATAGTAGCAGTGAAAAACATTGGCGATGGAATATTTCTTGAAGAAAACCTGGAATCCTAACACTTACTTTCCTTCTTTTGACCTCCTCTGCAAACCGTCCACAGCCCTGAACTGAGACTCTGAACACACTCCGTATGCACGTTCTGAATACAACAGATATGCAGAACCTGTGAAGATTTTGAACTATGTCAAAAATGAAATTAAAATGCCCCAAGACACAAAAGTCAAACCTCCTTCCATCTATTGAGTAGCGCGTTTATGGTGATGCCTTCAGGAGGCATCTCAACAAAATGGATCGGTGAAACTTAACTTGACTGCCATTTGAGACTGCCATCTCTTTCAAACTCTTTTCCCTCAATTCACAAGTAATAGAGATTTTACTTTTGCCATCAAGCACAGTGTGGCTCTCATTGCCAATCAATGATAAAAATGTTACCAATAAATTACGTAAATATATTAAAAATAAAAACATCAATATATGAAAAATAAAAATGCATTTGGGGATAACCTAGAGGCCAACATGAAGTGGCAAACCACTTATCAATTCACTGCATATGGAAGCTCTTAAACATACGTGCCTGCATTTTATAAATATACATAAACACAGAGGACTGTTCACTGAAAATTATCATTAAGAAAAGAATAAGCCAATAGCAGCCTTATTTACAGTAACTGTATTTTTAATACAGTATTTTTCTTCCAGTAACCATAGCTGCAAATTTCAAAATCAGTTGCCAATCCAGACATACCAACTAACTTTCAAACAATGCCTTGGCACTGAAACATTTCTTTAACAGAGACCCTTCTACCCCCTTCAAATACAGCAAATTTCATAGAAGTCAGTGCCCACCCGGGAACAAAGCCCTCTGCGTGCCGTGCCGTACTCGGCGCTCCCCAGCAGCCAGACAACCAGCTCAGCACCATTCTGATTAAAAGCAATGCCTTTTCTTACTTTCATAGGCAACGTATCACTGGCATGCAACACCAGTATTTTGGGTTTATTTGGGATGGGGTAAAGTGCCAATGTCGTTATCTCTGACACCTTCAATCTTTACAATGCTTACAATTTACATTAAATATAACAGTGCTTTACTAAAAGCAGATTCCCACAGAAGTAAAATGACTGGTCTGGCTTCCTTTTTGCAATGGTGTTCATCCCATTCTGTATATGGGATACATGCGAGCCAGTATATGCCAGTATTTTACTGTCCAAGGATTTTGGGGGGAGGACAGGACACGACACAATCCTTTGTGTTCTTTTCCCCTTATTCACCAGGTCACCTGTAGGCAAAGACACTGCAGCTTTACTGCCCCTGCACAACTCCCACTATGAGCCCCCACTGCATACAGGATCGGGTCTGCAGGAGCTGACCATGCAGTGTATCTGTGGCCAAATGAAAGGAGAGGCACTGGAGAGTGGGAAAGCACTGCAAGCTGAGGGCAGCAACAATTCATAGGCTTGGAAAATTATGTGGGCTTTACCTTTTACACTCCTGTTAACTCTGATTTTCATGAAGTAGGTGGTGTTGCTACAGCAACTGTCATATCACATCATTTCAGCTGTCTCTGTCACAGAGATCATCTTATTTTATCTTAAACTTAGATATGCAGCTTTTCTTCTATCCTAAAGCCCTCTATATTTTGGATATAAAAAATTACACAAAATGGAGCTGTGCCATATAAATGATATTTCCTAAAAATGTAGCAAACCTTACAGAACATTTTTATTTGTTCTCCTTTTACAAATGCAGAAGGAATAAAGAAAATGGCCCTGACTAGATTTATGGTGTTCCAGAGGTTCAGAAATAAATTAAGAACTGGTCTCATGATAAGGATGCTTCATGCCACCTTTAATGTGTTCTTCCTAGGGAAGCTAACCCTGTGTTCTGGTGCACTTCACCAGAAGTAACTCATCTGTTCATAGGAGAAAACATCTGGCTTCCTCACGCCCAGGCCATTTATATACCTACATTCCACACAATTCACACCCAGCTTAGATGATGCTGCCCATCCACCACACACAATACACTGCTCACCTGCTTAACCTGAGCCTGGAAGAAGCATCTGCTAAAGCAGAAGTCTCAACCCATCTTTACCTGTTTCAGAAGGTTTGCCCTAGGTGCTAGGGATGAGGCGGCCACCGGGCTTTGCAGCTCCCTTGCTCGGTAACCAGAGAACTTGGCTGTACCTCCTTTGCCTCCGTTTTGCTGCCTGGATAAGGTCTTTGAGGACTCAGTGCACAAGCAAAACTCAATAAAATCCTGATAACAGAACAGCTCTATTAAATTTTTGTTATTAACATGCATTCCAACTCATGCACTCACAGATCTTCCTTTAAAAAAATAATAAAACAATGTGGAACAGTAGTAAATATTCAGTTACACCCTCAGGCTACTCAGGAAACTAGAGAAAGCCCTATCTATAGTCAAAGGTTATTGCACAGACCACTTGGCTGCTAGCACAGCTCAGACCACCAGATCCAGCTCTGCCACAGCCTAAGCTGGTAAGTATTTATATCTGCTTCTTCGTAAGCGTTTCCAGTCACTTTCAAAACAACCAATGCAGTCACCAAATTACACTTCACTTCTACAAAGACAGATCCGTAGTACATGGAAATCTGTCTACGTGGATCTAACCTGTGGGCAAGAACTATACCCTGTGTACCTGGTGAAAGGCTACACATGCAATTCAGATACTCAGTGGCCTTCCAGTTCTTAAAATGAGTTTGCAAGCTTTGTTTCAGTGCCCCAGTACTTGACAGTCTTTAGCTTAATTTCCTAGAGAAATGAATTTTGTGCAATCGTGCTGCGCACGTATCTGTCTGGGCTCCTCACAGCAACTTTTGAAACCGTTGGCCAATTTCAAACAAATTTGGCAGAGAGGTATGGGCATGTATTACTAACAAGCTTTGTGAAAACAACGTAAATGAAAGAAGCTCTTAACTCCCTGGCTGAAGGAAGGCTGCAGGAGCCTCATTACACATCTAAGAAGCCACAGAGATTTTGCTGCTCATGGAACTTATTCCTTAGGCAGGTAGTAGGAACGAAAAAAGAAAAGTGTTCACCAAGTTATTATTTATTACGGCAGTCAGGAAAGTCACTTAATTCTCTTGTTCTCTACTGGAATTGAGAATATCTTTTTACCGTATGCCACCCACTTATTTACTCTTCCCAGTAATCACGAGCAAAAATATTTGTTTGACAACTGCACTGTCACTTGACAATCTCTCTGAACTCCACACAGACACATCTGGTATTGATAGCCATTAAAACAAGTCATACACATGTCCTGTCTTAAAAATCAATGTAGAAAACTGTCAGATGTGGACAACCCAGCTGTCTGGTACCATCTGAACATTTATTTATTCTTATAATATGCAGTGAAAACAAGAGCTCTACTAGAAAGAGCTTTTTTATATTATCTGCAGCACTGATTATGCAAGTAATTTAAGCCTTCCAACCAAGACACAGTAGGAGTGTTTGGGAATCAACAAATTTGCCCTGGCAGCAATTCATTATTGGATTTGGGGTGGGGAGGGGTTTGGTTGGAGGAGGGAATTTTTCGGGGGGGTAAAGACTTTGTTAAAATGCAAGACAATAAGCTAGGTGAGGGACACTGGCTAAGACTCCCAGCTAAGAATCAGAGTGCTCTAGAACGATGCTGGAAACTGTATGTCTCTGCCCACTCGGTGGATAAACACCAACGCGCAGATCAGTATTTGCAAGAGGAGAGGTCCCTTCTGACCCTCTTCCTTCTTACCCTCAATCTTGTTATTTCAGTGTTATGAACATCCACAATTACTGAAGCTTGGGGGAAAATAGGTTAAACTTTGCAAATTAAAAACAAACAAGAGAAACACCTTTCCTCTTTCTGCTTAACTGGGTAATCACTTAGCAGGAACCTGCTTGATGAGTTTCAGCAGCTCCTAGAGATCAGGCAAGGCTGTTTCTGAGAGCAGTTAAAGCTGCCGACTGTATAAACATCTTTAAGCCGACCAACAGGGTACCCCTTGCTAAGGTTGTTTTCTAAAATTTCCAGAAGGCAATGAAGCAGTTTGTATACCAAAGAGCCATCCAAACCCAGTAAAAGCAGGGAACCAAACTATTTCAGGCAGAATATTTTGTAGATTTGATATACATAAAACTGTCCTCCTACGGTCAAATAGATGATTTAAAACATGTAAGTGAATGAAGAAAGACTAAATAATTATCACTGCAATGGAGAGAGCATAACAGTAAGAGTCAAATGATTAAATAAGGGTTCTGTCCTAGTAATTTAAGGGGCTAAGAAAATTCTAGTTCTGAAGGTTCATGTGACAAGTCAAAGGGCTTCACTGGATCTGTACAATCCTCTGGGCTTATTACTTGATCCCATTTATCTAGAATGCAAAGATTTTAGTCTAGTAATTAGTGATTTTGAGTCCAGTTGGCTAAAAAGAAAGTACACGACGGTTGATTTTCACACAGGGATTATCTTGTCCTGTATCAGATGCATGTGCAACCACATGAGTTTAAAAAAAAAAAAAAAAGAAAAAAAGGTAAACCCTGGTAAAATCTTGTTATAAATTCAAACCAGTCACAACTGTATGATCACCAAAGAAGCACCTATATCAATCACTGCAAAATACTGCAAAAATTTCCTTAGCGCTGTCCATTATTATCATCTTCATTTCTATTTATTCACCTTGATGTTTCAGTCAACTAAACACTGCAACTGATAAATGGACATTTATACATGCTGAGTTTTAACACCAAGAACCAAGCTCTCCCTTCCTGAAGCTCTGTCAGTCAACACCCACCGGGAGTCTCACCACGGGGCTCTTTCTCCCAGGTTCTCTTCTCTCTGAGGATGCAGGAGAGACTGAAGGCAACTGCAAATTTATATCCTAAAGAACAAGGTACAGATTTGGGAAAAAGTATTTCAGCTTTTGCCATTATCGATCTGCTCAGACACAGCTCAAAGCATCTGATAAAGTTACCGTAAAAACAGACTTCCAAGTTCAGCACTGTCCGTACAAAACCAACCAACCACTCCCCTGCCATTCCAAGAGAGACGTCCCTTCATAAAATAACAGGAACTGCTCCTTAAACACTACTGCTTGCAATCATGTTCTGTACCCCCTCCTCAAGCATTATGTCTTTTTGTACTATTTTTTCATAAAAGGGTGCTCTCAGAGATGTTGGGGTTTCAAACCCAGAGCCAACTTTCCAAAACATGCTCCATTTTGAAAAGCCCATTTTTGTTTCACAGAGAAATAAATGAGTTTGCATCATAAAGCCTTTATCCCCCCAAACCCAAAGCCTCCCATACAGTTAAAAATCAAATCCAGCTTTATTTTCCTGCATGAGTCAGGCTGCATGCAAACAACTTCAGAGGAAAGCAAGCTTGGGGTGGAGAATAGAACTGAAGAAAGAAATCCAGAGAGGGATACTTCTTCTAACAGCACACTCCTATTTTCCCAAGACATTTGCTAATATTTTCATTTTAAAACTAGAGGAAAGCCACCCCCTTCCCCCCAAAAAGAAGTTTTAAAGATTATAAAGACACACAAGGACACACTTTATTATTTTAACAATTATTGCTATTTTCAGAGCTCCAGCACAGCTACTTCCTTCCATAATTGGACTTCAATCAAACCCTAGCGAAGCTTTTGATCTTGGAAAGAGTAACAACATAGCTCTGTTATCAGCACATAGGGGGCAAAGAGTAGGACATCCAGAATTTTTCAATAAAAGAAAGTTAATTGCTTTGACTTATATTTACCAAAGGTCGTGGCTACAAGTTCTGAGTGCACATACATAACGGTGCACACTGAGAAATCTTGTATAGACTGGCCAAAGTAAGTGTTGGGATTATGCTATCTGTATGCATTAAAAAAAAAAAAAAAGAAAAAAGCAGCAAAACAATGCTAGATTACTATCCAAATATACCCCAGTGGATGTCCTGCCAAATAGCAAATATGTGGCTGTAAGCTCCAAACTGAAATAAAAGCTTGGCCAGAAGCCCAGAGCTTCACTGTATTTTGCTCAGCTAGCCATAGTCTGGCAGAACAGAGTGAACACATTCTCAGCCACGTGATAAAGAAGCCCGTCGGGCCAAGCTGATTTCCTTGTGTTGGTTAAATGTGATCTTCAGACTGTACACACCAGCGGCTTTGGGAAAACGTGAGAAAGTGGGGAACAGCAAGCCACAGGCTATAAACTGAAGGGCAGCAAAAAAAATTAGTTCAGGGGTTTCCTTAAATGCTGGTGTTGCCAGTGCTGTATTTTAATGAGGCGTTAACTGGGCTCATAGGGCTGAGCACATTTGGAAAGGGTGCTGAGCACCAGGCACTCACCTGGATTTTGACAGGAGTTACACGCCATCAGCTCCTTCAAGGACGCAGACCCTGAAAGGACCTGACTGGGAAAAGGCACTGTAAACTCTTCACTGTAGAGGATTATGAGAGCTTCCCATCAGTGGCTCAAAAATGCAAAACGCTGAATGACTTCAAATTCCATACTCAGGAGAATCAGAGGCACCTAGGCCTCTCAGGATGTGTCTCAGTACAGGAAGGGTATGAATCTAATGGTGGTATACATCCCCTATGGTTCAGATTTTGCTGACACGACTTAGCCACCAAGTAGCGCTACTGAACACAGAGAAACATTCATAAAGTGAGAGAGAATTTGGCCAAAAGATTCAATCTGAAAAACATGCAGGGTCTAATGGGATAAAAGCTGCCCTGACGATAAGTTATTATATTTTGATAGTAGTGATAATGATGTTTTTAAATAACTGACTGAAGAAGAGACAAACAGCATCCCTGGCCAGCATCAGAGGTGCACGTGACTCGTGAGAGCATGTCACATGTGGAAGCAGAAAGAAAAGCCACCAAATGAAAGACCTCAGAAGTACATCCCTACTACAGATAAGAGGAACTCAGATGAAACAGTCATGAGAGTAAATAAGAAAAATGAGATTTGTTTACTTTCTAACAGAAATAAATTGATAACCTAGACCCGTGCAGCAGCTGATGAAATCAGAGACACACACGAGTTGACAATTACACCTCCAGTTCTTTCCTTCTATTTGGCTAATGATTTCCTTTCACGTGTTCAGAACAGCTTCCAGATGGAGGCTACCACAATTTTCAACAATTACTTCACCCATGTCACACTGAGAAAATTGAACAGATAAGAGAGTTTGGAAAAGTGCTTCTTAAACCTGGTGATGACTCCAGTCCAACAGAAAGATCAGCCTTTCTGAGAGCAGCCACGTGACTACTGATGCATGAACCTCAGGTCTCAGAGTCTGGACAATCCATGCCCTCATTTTTTACGCACCAAGACACCAACGGCTAAGGTGTTTCAAGCAGACACCCAAACTGCAGCTGTCCAACATTTGTAACTGAAGGCTTATGGTTTAACCTCCTCAAAAACATTGATATGCAGGTTAACTTTAACTATGCTGCACTCTTTCCTAATTCTCTCATTTAAGTATACAGTTGAGTGATGCAGGTGTTCACAAGGTCAACCTCCTGCTCCATTTTCCTCCACTTCCTCTCAAAAAATTACTTGATCACCAGACCGCTACCACCTCATCTAATGAGCAGGTCGCCTTGTTTTTTACCTATGTGAATTAGAGTAAGGCATTGTAACAACATATGGTTAAGGAGCGTGACACAATCTTGGTATCTTACTTATTAACCTTATCTGTAATTTACGCTTTTCTCTTCCAAGAGAAATATGCTTCGCTACACACAGGGGAATTAATTCCTTATTTTTCAATGTACATGTACCGACACAAAGGCCATACTGTAGTCAGTCCTTTGTGGCTAACCTGCTTGGGTAGCTGTGGTCCCCAGAGAAGTCTGGAAAACGAGAGTGGGAATTATACAACGGTGCCCTAAGATACTTGTACTCTCACTCCCCGAAGTCTGCACAGTCTTTACTAGTGCTTAGAGCAGTGATCACGCAGCTCAACAGGGCTCTGATTCTGGCGACCTTTCTTTAGCTGTGTAGTTGCACTGCCTCAGTTGGAGTCAAGTTGTTGTTCCACCCTCACTCTGCGATAAGGAAGGAGAATTGGGCTACTCCATGGTGCTAGCCCAGCATATAAAATGGATACACTAAATTAAATTATGTCAGGATGCACGTAACACACACACAAAAATAATATTGAGAAAATATATGCGGCTGTGAAAACTTTACTTTGACATCCATATGCTGCTGTGGTGTACTTCAAACAGCAGTGAGCTCAGCACTTGCAGTTACTTCAGATCTGTATCTGATTTTTTACTCTTCCAAAGTTAAGCTCAAAGCAATGTCTTAAAGACAGTTTAAAAAAAAAAGCAAAGCAAAAAAAAATTGCAACATTTCCCAGTAAACTTTCTCCAGCTGAATCCTGAGAAAGCAGGAAGAAACTCTTGAGTGTCTTTTCACACAGCCTTTTTTTTTTTTTTTTTTTTTTTTTTTTTAAGACGCTTCATATAGCATAAGGCACTGCCAGACCAAACGGACTTTCAGCCTCAGATAAGTGTTACCTTGCCACAAAAGGTATTGAAATGTCTTGATGCTGTGCTGGAAACAGAATGTAGGAATGTAGAGAGGTTGTAACAAATCTCTAAATGCCCTAACAAGTATGTGCATTCAGGGGTAGAGGGAATGGGACACTAAGGGGGCAGGGGAGTCCACCCAGCAGCGCTGCATTAGACTGCGAGCATGTTGTGTCATTACAGCTTTATCCAGACACACCCATATTTACAGCACACAATGTACTGTACAACTCACAATGCCAAGAAACTCAACATATCTAATCTGGCAGAAAAACAAAGTCATATCAGGTTAATCCAATTCTTAAATTGCACAACTTTGAAAAGCCAATAGGAAAACAAATCTTCCCCTCGTTTGTGCTCCCCCTAGTCCTCCTCCCAACACACATACCCTGCCACGACCTACTTTTCCTCTTTGATCCCTCAACATTTTTAGTCCACTCTCACTCTCCCCTGTTTCTCATTCACTTCTAACCTACCCCTATCCCAGACTCCGGTGGCAGAGTGGAAAGTTACGCCGATTAGAGCAAGCCGTAAAAGGCAGCTTTGTGAGCAGCGCCCCGGCCGAAACACGCCGTGAAGAATGAATGGCAAGACGCATACACAAGGTCATTTGGACACCTGCCCGCATGTGATACTGCAATAATTGTGATAAGATAACAGGCTTCAAATTTGAAGTTGGCTGACTGCAAGGTAGTTTCAAACAGGGCAGTGGAGCCAGGGTGCTTCTGCTGCACAAGAGGAATAGGATATAGCAAGGCTCCATAAAAGTTCAAAAAACATTCAAGAAAAATAATTGTGCTTGACTTTGGAGAGGATCGAGACTGTTCCACTGCTTGGGTTCGGTGCTGTCAAGATCTTGCCTACAACCCTTACAGCTGGTTTTCTAACTTCTCTCTTTAAATGAAGCCTTGGAGTCTCATAGAATCACAAGACTCCAGAAGCTGAGGATTTTAAAGGAAGAACAATGGTGGAAAAAAAGTTTGTCACTCCCTCTCTACACACACTAAACCCATTAAACCTGGTTTCTTGCAGATTCATTTCTTAAAGTGAATTGACATCTCATGGTGTCTAAAAAAGGGTGTCAGCTTTCCCAGAAGTGTTTCACACAGATCAGGCATTTTAAAGGTCTTATGTAAATTCTCTGATGTAGAAAATGCATATTTACATTACAGCTCTTCCTGCTCAGTAACATATTCCCACTCTATCCACTCATCTATTTTCATGAAATTTTAGGAATGTAATTATTCTTTCAGAATCACAACTTGCCACATTGGGTTAAAATCATCCAATATACTCAAAAATCATGAAGCAGGAACATGCAAAAGGCCACACATACCTAGCATGACTGCATATGGTTTGTTTCCATAGCAAATCAGGAAAAAAAAAAAAATATCCCAACGCTCATCTATCACAGCAAGCAACAGAGCTGCAAGAGTTACATACATGGAACAGCCAAATGCCCCATGCTGCAACAAGGGGCCGCAGCTGCAGGAATTACAGTCATCAGTAACATCTATATTTCCACTATGCAGCACAAAGAAAGAAGGAACAGTGGTACGTCTGATTGCTGCAGGGTCCTTCAAACTGAGTTAGTTTAACCCTCTGTTTTGATGAAGAACGTGATTTGGTTTTGAGTGCTTAGTTCCTACTTACTAAGCATTAGAAGCTAAGTACACGGCTGTTTTTTAAGCAGACTTCTCACTAGAGTGGACTCATTTCCAAATGTTGAAATGGTGAGTTCGTAAAAATGACTAAATTGTTTTAAGTCACCTCCTCTGTTTCAATGCAGCCCTCTCGCTTTGAGCCTGTATTTTATATTCTGCAGCCTTCAGTAATGTACTCTTCCACAAGAAGGTTTAGTGCTATTATTTCAGCAATCTTGCTGTGCTAAAAATATTGATTGTGCCGTCAAACGGAGTTCTGCAGGAGTATTTTGTATTTAGAAGTGTCACGGTATTGTTCCTTCAGTTTTTCAAAATGCAATCTACAGTTTCCTTCCTCACCTCCTTAGAATCCCAAGTTAAAAGCAGTTACTAGTGGGACCGCATTTAATTTCTGTTTTGAGTGCTTGCATCTGTATCATGATTGCTAAGTTACCAGGTCACCTCAAATGTAACAATGTCCACATAAAAGAATTAAGTAAGTGGGGAGCCTTGCAAGTGTTTAAAAAAAGAAAAATTAAGATCCAATCATTGCCACACAAAGTAATGGATCTTGCTATGGATGGAGAACCCCGTTCATTCATTTGTTTATTAAATTCAGGAGTACCAACCAGTTCTGTAATGAATTACTTAATCTTTGACCTATTGTCCACAGCCATGTTCCAGAACAAAGAATTTATAGCAAGCTGAGCTCCCTAAGGCTAATTGGGAAAGAACTCTTATTTTTTTAAAAAAACCATTCTGCATCCTTAACAAGTCTTACAAACTATGTATTTTTGCCTCTCCGCTTGTACACTGACATATCTAAGAATGTCATTTTGTTACAGATGAGTTATTGCTGTAGTTCACTGTAGCATCTGCCTGTAGTAAATGCATGTTAATACATCAATCTGTTGGTTCCTGTCAAGTTTTGTTTCAGTAATAATCCAGATTTGTGTTCCAGTTAGTATGGACCTGAGTTTTCTAGGACTCTAATGCAGTTCGGATATTATTATTTCCTCCTACAAACAGCCATACACCAAAACACGAGGGAAGTGCTTCAAGATCCTCAATGCCTGTCTTCATTGCACAGCAAATAATACGAACAAGAGAATACTACCAGTAGGATGAAGAGCTAAAGCCGTTTCTCTCAAAGTTGAGCAGAGAACCCTGAAGCAAGAGCATCCACATCAGACAAGTTAAGCGATGGTGTTAGATGGTGCGCAATGAAAATCTGGGCCTAATTTAGCCCTGGCAGGATTCCCTTCAGAGAATGGGACAGGAAAGCATAACTGTACAACAACTTCAAACGTGTCAGAAGAGTGAGAGGTTGAACTATAACTCGTATTTGTTTAAAACTTGATGGATAGTACCTTAGTTATGCAAAGCTGAAGTGCTATGAGGAGCCCTAGCAAAAAAGAAAAAAGTTGCAACGTATGCTGCCTTACCTACCTGTGTCAGCCCTGAAGCTCTCAGGACCAAATTCAGCTTTGTGATAAATAGGCAGCTTATTTAATGCCATTTTTTCATTTAAAATAGGTGATACAATCTACAAAATGTTTGTCATGCGTTCGTTTTGACACAGTTGTGCATTTTACATTCCTTTTCTTACTAACTGCTTAAACGGAGTAGATTTGAGGTTTAAGTAAATGTTTTTTCCAGAGCTTTTATCATCTACTTAATGTAGAAGAGATCAAACCACAGTTTTTCTTGAATATAACTTAGTTGAAATACTCTTTTCTGATCATCACAGTCTTCTGTGGAATTCAGACAAAATATTGAGAATATATTTTATTTGTTATGGAAGTAAGACTTCAAAAAGGAAACTAATGATTGTGTGATATAAATAGCACCATAGTGTACTGCCAGCCAACCAAGCTTCTGATTTCATAATGCTCTAAAGTCCTCCTTACCAATGACAACTATGTCCTTTCATCTGAGAAAACTCCACTGCCGCACCGAGAGCTGTTATCCCCCCCCTTTAAAAAAAATCTAGAAACAGGAATGGCAAGAGAGTGAATGGTGACATTTTGCTGCTCCACCTAGGAGTTGACGGAGAGCGGTCAGTAAGATGCTTGCCTGCTGCGCAACACTGAAATCAGACAGACCACATGAGGAGTAAAGCATTCATCACTGAGATTTATTGGGCAGAATCTGGCCACTGCTAGCTCCCACAATTGCCAATCTGCTGTCATATAAATATGTAGAGATTGAACCATTTAATGTGTTTCCTAGTACCTTCATCTAATCACATAATATCAATGTCTTCTTTGTACACATCTCCTGATGAGGTCTTCTCTCTTAACTATAACCTATTGTTTTATGAAAGACTTCAGGGTGTACTCGCTTCTTAAAACTCAAATCACTGCACAAGAGAATCATTCAATCAAATGCTCTCCAATACACTTTGAGATGGGAAGCAATGCTTTGAGAAAGACATTATACTTTTCCTAGGTAATTGCAACAAGTTTGACACTCAGACATCCTTGAAGCGTCTTTCTAAGGGGACAAACTCCCCTACTTGTTCCCTCTGTGTATCCTCTTCCTAACATCGTAGAGACCTTACTTGCCTAAGTAGCTCTATTGGGGTGGAAAACACTGTTCCCGATGAGAACTGAAAAGTCAGGCCAGGTATATTTTAAAAGTATAGCATAAACCCCAAGATGTCTCATGCTGTTTATTGTTTGTACTCTGAATTAACTTCAAGTTCTTTCATGCAGTCAAGCAATTATTTAACCAATAATCAACATTTAACAGTGAATATTAAAATTAGTTCTCTGGAAGGAGACACAGTGTTCTTGCTTCTAGCATTAACAAGGCTTGTGCATTCAGCACTTTTTTCCCCTGTTATCATGTGACAGGCTATTTTTAATATTTGCCTGAATATATTTTGCATCTTCCTTTGATCCAGAAAGCAGTTTTATGAGGCTTGTCTGCATATTGCATTTCCCTTGCTGTGGCAGTCCAGAGCGAAGCCTTTCCATTTCACTGCAGTCTCTGCACTGGCTGGTAATGGCAGGAGCACACAGCCATGCGTGCGTGCCTGCTGCTCCAGCAAAAGCCACGCTGAGCAGGCTGCACAGGGGACTGCCACGTGCCTAAAGCACATGGTCATGCAGGCAACAGCCATCCAGAGCCTCACGTGAGAGTCAATGTGAAGAGCAGCTCTCAGTACCAGCCCGCCTGACGGTTTAGCTGGTCATTCCCATGTTGTCACGTGGGAGAACAAAGGTCGAGAAATTCCCAGCTCCTCTGGGTGCTGGAGGTAGAGTCCTTCGACTCTAAGAAAGGGGGCTCACGCTGTGGCTCACCCAGCACCTAGTAACTGCTTGTAAACAATGATTAAAGCTTAGGAGAGGATTCCACACACAAGCTGGCTGCTGGGAATGCTGCTCTTCACACTACAAAGGCTGTGCTGGAAGAGGAGGTCACGTTAAGAAACACAGGGGAAGGAAGACTGCAATAAAGGGAGTGCTGTGCACACACCCTTTTGTGGGCTGCCCCCTTCACCGAGTCATCCCCAGTATGCAGTTGAGAGGCTGGATGGAGCAAGAACAAACCTCTCCCAGTTGGCTGCTGTGCCTATCACAAACAAGAGTTAAAAAGAAAATGCTGAAAACCACCCAATCACGCCTAATGTCAATCATTACCTTTCAGGATCTACCTAAGAAGTAAAAGCTAATGGATACTGCACTCCAGATGAAGTATCTCAGCTGAATAAATAGAACATGGCATTTGATAAAATCTTTGTATTCTTGGGGGGGTGGGAGGTGTAAGTACACTTCAATTTTTTTAGCTTTTTGATTAATGTCCCCCAAAATCTTTTTTTTTATTTAACTGAAAGTGAAGACTTGCAGATATTGCACATAGGTGCGTTTCTGCAGAAGATTACAAAGCTTGGTTTTCCTTTTTTCTTTCCTTAAATAATCTTTGGCAGATCCTTTGGAAGTAGTCTAAGGCACCCAGCCACCCAGGCAACACAGACTGAAAACCACTGTCATAGGAAGGCAAAGAATTGAGGGAGTTTTTTCAAAGCCTCTGACAGCTCTACCCTCCTTAAGGAGCAGGGCAGGAACAACATACGCATTATCACGATGTCAGCAGCGTCCTGTGACATAGCCCTATATCCAAGGCTTTGAGGGCAAACAGAAAATTCAGATCTAAACCACAAAATCCCCCAAACGTTCTAATTAGGGTCTTCCACCAGACTTAGCTGATGCTTCAGAACCCCAATTCACTCCATTCAAACCCTTTACAGTAGCTGTCCCATTCATCCAAATTAGGGCTACACAGGTAAAAGTAACCACCAACTAGTTATCTGCAAAATATGAACCTCCCTTTACATACAAACAGCTAAAAGTACTCCCAATTTCCTTAAGTACTCTGCAGTTCAATGGAGATGTATGCTCCACCAAAAAAAATGGCGGAAGACAACACAAGGTCTGCAACAGATTAAGAACCAAAAAACTGCGTTCGCAGTAACAGGTTACTTTAAAAGCTAGGTTTCTAAAACCTGTTTTTCTGAGGGAGACTACAGATTTCAACCAACTAACCAGCATGCAATACAGGGAAAGAAAAAAAAAAAAGGTTTCAAGTGTGTTTACACATTACAATGAACGGTGGCCTGCAACACTATAATAAATCAAAACACTACTTTTTATTAACAAAATTGGTACCATGAAAAAGAAATACATCAGATTCCAATCTTGCAACAGCCGTCACCTTGCGTCCCTCGTCTTCAAAAAGAAACCCAGTATTTGCTATACATACATTCCCCTGAACAGGGATTTATAGAAAGTAGGTGCTTGCTTTATTCTTTGCTACAGTTCAGAGAAACTGGTGAGCCTAAACATTTTTCCATCAGCCAGAACATCTGAGCTGGAAATACAGAATTAAGTTAAATTTGTAAGGAACCTTTTTGTTGGATTTTGGTTGTTTTTTTGGTTTGGTGTTCTTGTGTTTTTTTACTTTTTTTTCCCCACCTTTAAGAAAAAACAAACAAACAAACAAAAAAAAAAAACATCAGTGAGGGTTTTGTAATGTCATGTTTACCATCAGGGTCAGCTCAGCTTTGCTGAGCTGGATGACACTTCTCAGTGAATGCCAATGCAGATTTCCAGATCTCTTCCAGAGATGGTATAAAATACATATTCAGGCAATACCATTAGCTTCTAAAGACAGACAAGGCCTGTATTTTAACACATGCACAAAATTACATCTTCTTATGCCACTCTTCTACAGACCCTCTTATGTCCGAGATACACCACGTACATACATGAGTCACATTCGATGTTCCACGTGCACGTGTACATCCTCTCCCATACACGGTAGATGCAGGTAGAGGAGTTCTGACCAACTGCACGTGATATGCTGATGCTAAATGCTGCAGAGCCATTTAAAGTAGGGACACAAACAGTACAAGATTTGACCCTTCCTTCAGCCACATGCTCGAACAGGCTTCCACGGTAAGACAAAATTCATGGGACATAACACTGAAATATTTTTAGAAGAATTACCATCACCTAAAAAAAACTCCAATTTTTTTCCTGAAAATAAGATCACATGGAATTAATTTTTATTGAAATTGTATACTTTATACTATTTGTTCCTGGGTTTATTACAATAATACAAGTCATAACAGCCACTAGCTCACACTAATTAAAAAAACTTTCTTTATGTGACAGTTTAAAAACTGTCTGTATTTTAAAAGTCTTAAGATATATTAACCAAAAGGCTCCATTATCATGATTTTAACATTTACCTCTAGACTAACTTTCATATTTCAAAGCAGCATATTTGTCTTGGCACTTTCACGACAAACTTAAAAGCTCATTTTTATTTTTACTAAAAATTTGCTTTTTAAACTATATACTGTCTTATTTAAAAACTTGCTCAAATGCTAAAATCTAAGATAATATTCAAAACAGACTGTCAAAGTAAGATTTTTACATGACAGCACATAAAAATTTCAACAGCCTGATGACAGACCAGACTACTGTTAATTAAGTCATATTACCTATCTATAAGGGGGGGGGGAGAAGAAAATATTATTTTAGGAAATGGAACGAACTCCCTTTCAAAAAAAACCAACACATTTTAAAATATTGTATTATTCTTAAAGCAAGATGGCGTGGGGAAAAAACAGCTGCAAATTTAGATGTTTTATCCTACCCCAAGAGACATGACTTCTTTTACAACAGTAAAAAAAGGCATACAGAATTTCTAGTGAAAAAAAGAGTTTGTAACTCTGAGCTGCAAACGGCTCAGGAAAATCTAAAAAAAAAATTAAAATCAATGAGTTGAAAAGTCATGTGGACAGCTGACTACAAATAAATTCTGACAGGTGATCGTTAAAGACCTGGCTCATAACCAGTCTCCTCTTAAAAAAAAGAATGAGGACAGATTATCTGCTTTTAATTGTATGCATGCATATGCAACAGAAAATGGTGTAGCATATACGCACTATTTTTAAAAACTGGCTCGGAAAAAGCAAGGGTTTTTTTATATTCTGCTCTTGCCAACTCCAAATATATTTTAACTTGGGAAGCCCTTGTAAGTTATTAGATCACTATGAAATGCCCTGAAACTGAAATACAAAACAGTCAAATCCACATAAAATAAAAGTAAGTAAATCAAATCCATGACTAAACACACACTTCTGACTTGGGGCCAAGGAGTCTGTTGACAGATTTGGGGTGTTTGGGGGGAGTGGGGGGTGGGTGTTTATTTCTTTTTAATGAGAAAGGAGTGTTGCAGACTTGTAAGACTTTCCTATTTCATCCTGCTCCACAACTTTTGTCCTTCTATTTATTTATTTTGCCTCCTTATCAGATGATTCTGACAATGACTTCGCACGCTGAGCATGGCAAACGATCAAGCAGAAGGGAGAGGAGTGGTTTCCTGCTCCCAAGAGCACACTTTGCTCTAGCAAACCTTGTGTGAGCAGAAGAGCACAGTAAGTCAGTCACCCTTGGTCTTTTTATTATTATTTTTTTCTTTTAAGAAAAAAAGGCAAAGCCCCATGTTTTCCAAACTTCAATGTTGACACTATTCCACGGACAGTGATCTCAGCCATGCTGGTGTCAAGCCAAAGTAGTTATTCTGGATTCATACTAGTGTCTCCAAAGGGATGATTTCAAGTGCTAATAAACTAATAGAAGACTTCCACTGACATCAAAAGGGTTTGAATCACGCTTTACAATCAGAACTTGGGACTCCATGATGTTTTCTTTGCCTACAGCTTAAGGTGACTATAGATGTAATTTATCAACTCAGGTCAGTTACACTCAGTTTATGCTAATTTAAGTAAGATTACAATGCAGCTCCAAATTTTAGTTCCTGCCCTGTGTACTGTGAAAAAATTTACTTTGCTCAATAGAGAATATGTTTACAGCCAAGATTTCAAACAGGAAATATTGTCTTCAAGTTTTAAACTTCAAAATAATTGCCCGCTCCTGTGTTCTCACAACATTGGCCAGAGGAATATTCTCTTTCACGGTCCTTCCTTTTCCCTGTTCATTTAACACCACGGCATCTATGCATTACTATTCTGTTTGTTGTCTTTTTACTTGCTGATAGCTAGGCTACCAACAAAGAAAAGAAGATAGGCAACTTTCCTTGGAATTCCCACAGTTTCCTTACGTAATTTAAACAAAAATCCCTGTGGAGCAACTTAGCAATAACTACAGCTATTATTTTTATTTTTTGGAGTGTGAGTGACATGAACCGTATTGGCCCTCTCTAAGCTGCCTGTCAACCAGACCGGGAGAAACAGCGATGTACGCTGGGGAGGAGTGCTCATGCCCAAATCCATAGGAAGTTCTTAGGGATGATTTACCTGGTCTGACTGGGCTCTGCATGCAGTTCTGCGACACCATGCCTGGATGGACTGAAGTAGAAGCCCTGCTGCTGAGGTCCATGACAGAAGGTGATGCTGAGGTAGCTTGCTGGAGACCTGACTGGTGTGGGCTATGCTCGTGCTGGTTTGGGCTGGGTGGAATGCCATTTTCCGAGAGGAATTCTTCCAGGTCCATGTATTCCAACTGGAAAGTGTCTCCATCATATGGCAGTGTCTTGTCCCATAATGTTGGACCCAAGAAAGCTGACTGAGGGACTGTGGTACTGGTGCTGTCATCATCTAACTTCTTCTCTTTGTCTTTTTCTTTACCGAATGCTTAAATAAAACACACAATAAAGATATAAGAGCTGAGCAATTAAAATATCAGGTACTACTACTTCAGTTATTTCTCCTGCACTCTCAGTTGCCAGAAACGAATACTCCCCTCGTAAAAATAACCCTTTGATACCACCCATTTGGTAGAGAATTGAAGGGTCATGCCAACTGAGCACCTTTCCTGGATCCAACCGCATTTTTGAGATTTTCCTCTGTTTTTAGTTAACAATTCCACCGCATGCATGGCTTTGAATGTCAGTTTCAGTAAGTACTCAACAGACTTAAGAGTGAGCATTTAAGTGGAAGCAAACTGGAATATTTATTCTGTTGAGAACAGTCTTAACCTAACATCCCCATAATTTATCCTCTTGTACTTATGAAGTCCCAGTCTTGCTAGTCTTTACACAAGGAAAGTAGTCCTCAAATTTGGTACTTCTTAACATTGTTGTAAGCTAGTAACTTAAAACAACAGTGAAGTCCAAAAGAATATGTATTTTGATGTGCAGAAGAGCTAATTAAAATTTCAAAGATAGAAGCAAAGCAAAAAAAAAAGTTGAAGTGATGCTTCCTACTCACTCCTACAATATTCAATGATTTCAACACACAATTTTCAAGGTAAACACCTGATTTCTCTACAAAATTTGCAAGAATCTGAAGCAATAAAGCCTGCCGTCAACTACCGTGCCTTCTTAGCATTTTCTTTTCAACCACACACAACCCCTGTCAAATCCTGCGAGTCGCTTCACAATAAAACAGAAAGCCGAGGATGCAAAAAGCCTTGGCTCCGCAAGACCCGCCCCAGGTTTGGGGGGTTTTAGCGTGCATTTGATTCATTAGAAATCCAAGGTGCGATTATGCCCGCACTACCTTAGCCTTCCAGAAAAGTTGAAACTTTCTGCAGTTTAACCGCCTCTCAGTGACCGAGGCCCGGGCTCGGGGAGGCCGGTTTGGGAGCGGCGGCCGCCCCGAGGGG
>VZSZ01007639.1:996430-1084086 GCA_013398815.1 Ibidorhyncha struthersii
TTCCGTTCACTTTGGCACAGACTCCTGAAGTCCCCAGTGGCACACACACCGCTGTCGCAGGGACAGCGGGAGCCGGGCCCTTCTACTTCCCCTGAGTGCTCCATTTGCCATCATCACATCTTTGGATGGACCATGTGTTCCTATTGTTTGTGGGCTGGGTAACTAGCCTGCAGCTCCCATTTCCCAACCAGCGCAAAAGGCATGGTTATATTTAGTCTACACACGCTGTTTTTCTCCAAGCATTTAAGACAGAAAATGATTAACAACTACAAAACGTCATCCTCAAAACACAGCCTTGTTTCTTCCCCCGAAGTATATTTTGTGCAGAGGCACAAACCCCTTGCCAGATTTTGTTGTTATTTACGGTACCGTAGTTCAGTTGTCTCTGTGTCTGGCTTATCTGTTACATATGAAATATTTCAAAAAAGGAAAGCGCCTTTAATCAGAGTTGCTCAGATGCAGCTTAATGCAATTAGACACCTCAAAGTATGGAATCGCAGCTTCTGCCTCAACAAACCATTTTATTCCCATACTGAGACCGTTAACCAGGAATCCTCTTGCAAAGCCTTTTTCCAAATTTCATGTTTAGTAAACAAATCTCATTTCTTTACCCCAGCTAAATCAGTATCTCTTCTGATTCATTTAGCTCCGGAAACTGAAAAGGAATAGCAGCAGTGACAACGGAGGTAAAACACCCCAGCGAAGCACAGCAGAACAGGGTGAATACAAACCCCAAAACAAGGACTCGCCCTTGCACGAGCTCCGGGTCATCACGCCGAGTAGCATTGGGCTGAAGTGATCAGAAGACCTGAGGAGGACTTTAAGTGTTGCTCTAGACTGGGCTTGTCTGGAAAGCTGTAACTAGAGTTTATGCTAATCGGTAGCATCTGTATTTAATTAGATAGTCTATCAACTGACCATTAGCTTTGAACTCACATCAGTCATATTCTAAGTAAGCTTAAATAGCCATTTCAAATGTGTATTTCTTGAAGTCTGTAGATAAATATATTCACAGCAATTTTAAGGAAGGAGCCAAACCGCAGGGCAGAGGGAGCCAGAATCATTTTGCATCTGTTACAACACTCTGGATAATGTTTTGGTTGATTTATAGTGGAAATATTTGTTTTTCAGCTGGAATTTTGGTAACTCGGAACAGATGTTCACAGCAATGTTGGAATACTGTCTACCCAAGCTTCCCTGCTAAATCGAGTGCTGTTACACATTTGAACTAATCTAGGAAAAAATTAATATACTGTGAAATTACTAATCTTACGAAAGGTACGCAGTAATGGGATTCCAATACGATTATCTTTCCGTTTTATCAGAATCTCAAGACCTACAATAACACATGCAAAAAACTACCCAAGTGGCTAGATTTCGTCTGTTTTGTGACCCTGGATGGAGAAGTGCTTGTCTATCACTAATTTTTTTTAAAGCCACGTAGTGTTGAACCAACTCAGCTTTCTGACTTCTTTCCCCCGTCACTGAGGTAGGGAACATTTAAAAAAGGGGAGTGAAGGTTCTTGTAATAACAAAGTGACTTGTATCTCCTAGAAATCATTAAGTATTCAGTATACTATTTTTAAAAAGTCCTACTTATATCACTTAAAGACCTCTGACTAGAGAGCAGCCACGAATACAGTTGTCTCTTCCCCGCTGCTTTACTCACATCCCTCAACATTTAGCCAGACAAAGAGAGGGAGCGCGTCTCCACGCTGGCTATGTTAGCTGGGGGAGCGGCGTGTTCTGAAATCCATAGACATCTTTGCATTCCCTTCAGGGGCACTGAGCTCCTGAGCTGAGAAGTGAACAGCACTTCTGTCAATTTGGAGAGGCTGCCTTTTTTTCTTTCCATTTTTTTTTTTTCCCCCCTCAGGAGACAAGTTACAGATTCCTCTCCAAGTGCAAACATCCAAAGCTATTTGCTGATGCGAATTCCAGATTGCCAGTGGAGCTCTGCCTGATGTCTTTACCTTATGAGATCTGTTGTTTCTTCTAGGAACTGTCAGATGCTCTAGTGCAATGTTCTTGCTTCCCAGGAAAGATCCAAAGAAACTGGTGTGCAGCTATTTAATGGTTATCCCATTTGCCCACCTTTTGTCCCAGGTGGCATCACTATTCCTGACGACTGAAAGCACTGACAGTGTCAGAGAGGAGCCAGTGACTTGCCTCTGTGTGAAGCGAACATTTTGAATTACAATTACCCCATTAAGGTCTTGAAGATGTACACAGAGATGTTTCCTCATGGATTTGATGCCCTCGTAGTAATGCGGGATAACTTGCTGAGCCGGGGGAGCGCTGCCCGCTGCCAGCGGGGCGATGCCCAGTGCGGTGCTGTGCTGCACTGCGGCAGCATGGTGGGCAGTCCCTGCTGCCGCCCGCTGAGAAAAGGAGAGGCAGAGCACGCGGAGCACGGCTTCTCTGTGGGCCTCAGCTGTTTTACACCAGTGTCTCATCCTGAGAGATGCCCTATTAACACTGGAAGACCTGGAACCTCAGTGCAAGCTTGTTGTGCAAACGCAGTACAAATGCAGATTTTACTAGAAGATCGTCCTTGCAAGCAAGTTAGTATTTATAGCGGTGACATGAGTCACCTTCTTAGATACCATGGATACAGAACTTCATCTCCATTAAGTACAATCAGCGTTTCACGATATTTTGCACTTGCACTTGTACAACGGAGGGATTGCTTCGGTCCTCGGGACAGTCCTTCCTCTCTGTCCTGGCAAGAACTGGAGCCAACAGACGTTTGAAATGCCTGCATGGCCAAGACGCTTCTGCGCAACAGAAACAAAACTGCAACTGCCGCAGACTTTCAGACAAGCTCTGTAGAACATTTCTCTGATGCTTTGCTCAGACATCCAGCACCATTGTTTTGTCTTGGTCATTATCTCACTCACTCGTCAACTGTTACGTTATGTGAGTTCTTCCTCGTTATGTGAGTTCTTCCTCGGCAAAGCTGTCCCTTCTGCAAGCAGGGCTGTATTGTCTCAGTAGTTGAATTCCCACGAGCAGACGCCCCCGGGGTACCGGAGCGCTGGGCTCTCACAGCTCTCCGCACCCTGTACTCCTGGTCGTGGCTCTGAGAAATGCATTCACTCTCGGTCTGTTTACAAGCCCTTATATTTGGGTTCTAAGCTACAGGGCACCCCAGGAGTGAGGCCCCAGCTGGGTGGGAAGAGCCACGCAACAACACTGAAAGGCGCAGAGCTAAACCTGCTAAACCCTTACCATGGTCGTAAATAGCTCTTTTTCAAACAGGCAACCTGTCACAAGTGGAGTCCCCCAGGGATCGATATTGGGCCCAACACTGTTTAAAGTGATCTGTGATCACTTTCATATTCAGCTGGAAAGGGTGCTGGGCCATCTCGTCTAGACCATGCTCTTGCCAAGAAAGGTTGGACCAGATGATCCTTGAGGTCCCTTCCACCCTGATGTTCTATGATTCTGTGAAACCTGGTGTGATGTTCTATGATTCTGTGAAACTCTTGGACATGCGGTCCAAGAGTTTTCATCGCTGGAAATGATCTTGTGTGTGTTATCAGATGGAAAAGTTTAGAACCACTTTTTTAATACTATGAAGAATAAAATTTTCTTCTAACTTAAACCTTTAGAGCTGATCCACAGCCTTCACTTACCAAGCCTGGGGTTAAAGCACCAGGCTGGCGACTAGTGCTCCTCGCTTCCGCCTCTGCCACCACTTGCTGTGTGACCTTGGACAAGTCACTCAGTTTCTCTCCGCGTTGTCTCTCTCGTCGTTCGTCCCTGTTTCCTGTAGGAGCAGGCAGGAGGATCTTAAGAGAGCAACATCTGTATCCCAGGTGGATATTTGCAGGAGTTAACTGTGAGGTTTCATATATAAGTAAGGTAACGAGGTCTATTATGGCACTGACAGGTTGCAAGCATCTTGTACACGACAGCCAGATTCTTGTTTCCCGTAATAAGTCCTGTAGCAGTACATTATATTTCTCTGGACCTCGCAGTAATATCTCCTGTCGCTCCCTCCAGCCCTGTTAATGAGCCGCTCAGAGGTTGGGAGACGGCAATCTGCTTAGTAACAGAGTCGGTATTGATCTCAGTTATTGCAGATTTCTGCACTCCGCTAGCACAGACAAACAGCCTGCTAATTGCTCATCATAAGAAATCTGTACTGCCTAGATCCCGGTTAGATTTTGAGGGTTTGATCCTGCCGGGTGCCGAATGGCTGCTGAGAGCCAGGCCAGCCTCCTCAGGGCCGGCAAAGGCACCCGGCGCGCGGCAGGGAACCTGTGCGAGATACTGTCCCGCAAGAAAACACCTTGATTACTCTGTGTTTACTTACGAGTCGCACTGAGGTCCTTCGGAAGTCCGTCAAAAGCTTTATTACGGTAAGATTAGTAGCTCACGAGTAATCTCTGCTAGAACAATTCACTCTCACTGAGCTGTTGGCATTTCTCCGGTGCTACACCTCACTGCACACAGACTGGTTCTTAAAATCAAAGAAATCTGTGGAAACATTGTATTTCTGGCATAAGGGTCAGAAAAGGGGCCATCGTGCTCCATGCCACTGTCTTTTCTGGAAAGGTAACACTGGCTTTATTATGAATGTAGGATTTGCTGTCATCTGAAGGTGCTTGTAAATTTTAAGAAAAAGTAAAATACGCATGAGTTCACAGGAGAGGAGTTTGTAGCTCTAACACACATTGCAGTTACAGACATAAAAGGTTGCGCTTTTGGTTCACTTAGAGAATAGACATTTCAGCACTCAGGGACACCCTTACGATAAGGCAGCAGCACAGCAGCGCTAATGGGAGTTTGCAAATCAACTGAGAAAAAAATAATTAAGCTTTCCAGTTTTATAATAGGTAACAGGAAATGTGATTTCTTTTCAATATTTATAACACAACCCCTCAAAATTAAAAAAAAAAAAGATAAAAAAAGAAAAATCAGTCTGGTTTAGCTTTTTTCCAGGTCGCAGGTGCTCCAGGGGAGTAAGTGGTGTTCCTTAGCAAGGGGACACTGCCTGCAGGGAACCGAGCACCCTGACAGCCGGTTCCCCGCCAGCCCCCCTCACGCAGCGGCGCTGTAATGGACGGTGGGAGCTATTCCGAGCTGCTGCGTCCCCAAAGTCGCTTTCCTTCCGTTCAGGCATGGGGGGGGCTTTTCTGCTTCAACACCTGCCATTCCCTGTTTTAAACAAAGATGTCAGCCAGGTTTCCTGCAGCAGAATTTTGCTCTGCTAGAGCCCCGGGTGAAAGCAATCCACGGTTCCCTGTCCCTTGCGGTGTAGGTACTGTTTTACAGCTGTTCGCATGGCTGCCATGAAGAGCAGAAGAGCAGCCTGGCACCAGGCACACCCATCGCCATATTGCCATTGGGTTTTTCAAGAGAGGTAAAATTTCACTCTAGCTGTGGGACCGAACCAAAGTCGAGTAGGTTTAGTGACTTCTCCGTGTGCCTCAGTGCTTGGAGAATAAGAGCAATGTCTGCTTGCCTTGGGAACCACGGCAGACCTACGGCGTTCCCATGAGTATCAGCCTTCTTATGAGAGCAGGCGAGGCTTCCCTGGAAATGTGGTACCATTTCAAGTGCTGACTCCGGGGAGAAGGCTGCCAGCAGCCTTTTCATCTTCTCTGCACCCCGGCTCATGAATAAACATGAGGATAGAGGGAGCTAGATGAAAAGCAGCTAGGACGCGTGTTGCAGTAGAGCTGTGGATATTCCCGGGCATTAGCGATAATTGGCGCCTCTCTTTCTGGGCTATCCAGTATTTTAGCAGGTGTTTGAGTGTCTCCCCGAAGGGAGGCAGAGCAGCCCATCGCACCAGCGTGCTAACGCGCTCCGACTGATTTTAGGTCACATTAACAGCAAAGCAGAGGGAACAGGCAGTCTCGGAGAGAGAGCTCTGCTCCCTCTCCTGCCTCGATTCCAGACATCAGCCCGCTTGTGATCTGGCTTCAAAAGAGGCTTAAATCTATTTGAATCACGCTCTTATCCATAATTTTAACACGTACCCCACCTCCCTAAATTGTGTGCACCGGCACAAGGTTATCGCTGCTGAGGTTCTTATCCAGAATCCGCATGTAGATGTGCAGTAGTCTTAAAAATCTTGACAGGTTAACGATCAAGAAAAATCTCTTGTTAGGCAGTAGTCACTACTGGCAATTACCATGCTTTTATCTGTAGCTGTCAATGCACTGTAAAAAGCGGCTGTTATTCCCGTTTTATAGAAGAAACAGATGTTCTAGGGACGTCTGAATAGATTTAATACAGAAATTACATGCCTAAAAGGTGTTCTAGAAAATCCCATCATTATCACATGACTGATTTTATTCAGTGCACCCAGGAATTCAGCAGATCCGCCCGTTGTGCTTTGCTTCTCTTATTTGTTTTAAAGCAATGGAGTTTGCTTTTGGTTTGAAGTTTTCATTTTACTCCCCTTCTGGGGCAGAGGAGAAGCTGAAATGAGATGATCTGTCATCATTTTCTTTTTGAGGCAAACTTTCAGGTGGGGATTTGTTCGAAACTTCTTGAGGTTTAATTTGGTTTTGTGATCAAGAGACACAGAAGTCGCATTTGTGAAATCCAATTAGGCTCCAGCCCTGGCAGGGACACATGACATAAGGCACGTACGTCCATCTGACTCCCTGTCCTTCCCTGCTCTCAAAACCTTCAGCCTCCATGGCAGCGGCCCGCTTCTTATCTCAGGTATTTGGGATTACCGCAAACTCAATTTACCCGCTCAGGAGCTGTCGGGGTGGCAGTCTCTCCCCGGGGCACACGGGGGACGGCAGGAAAAAGCAGCTGAGCACTGCTTCACTCTGGGGGAGTCATCAGGACCGGGTAGGGCGAGGGAGAAGCTGTAGGTGGGTGTCGGGGTGGCCTCAGCGCTGCGAGCAACTGCTAAATGCAGTTAGTGCTGGAAGAGATAGGAGGCCTCGGGTTTAACAAGGAATTACAGACACTTCTGTGGACATCTCTCTCATTCCCTCTCATTTAAGGTTCCTGCCCAGAGCTGGAATGGTCAGTACATTTACAGAGCAGACTTACTTTTTGATTGAGGACTTTCCACTACAATAAGCTAAAAGTCGTTAGAGCAAGGAGGAGCTCACCTGGTGATGAACCTTTCTCAGGAACCAGCTCTGAAGGACGTGCCGCACCCGACAGTGTGCCGCTGCCTTCGCTCCCAGCTGCACAGCGGCCCTTGGCTTTCCTCTCCCACCTGGCTGCAGCAAAAAAAGAAACGATACTTCTCCTTACTTGGAAAAGCAGCAATTTCTCTCAGCCACATCAGAAACCAGACTGCTAATTGCCCTGCGGTGCTGCTCACCTCTCTGGGTGACTGCTGTCCCTTGCCCGGAGGAGTCCTCTTGTAGCACCCACTTGTCATTCCCAATGGCTCACAAGTTTTCATCTAAGAGATGTTTTCATGGATGTGGTGAAGTTACTAAGGTCTTTTCCTTCACTTTCCTGAAACTGTGTTCACTTGTAAGTAGGTTAATTTGTGTGTACGTAACAGTCAGGAAAGCAATGATAACAAACCGGCCTGAGCCACACTGCAGCTTTGTACCAAACAGCCTCTGAGCACAGCAGTAAACCAGACCTTTCCGTTGTCTTTAGCCGGCCGCAGGACCTTCCTGTTAGTGTCCATCTACCGTTGATTTGATTTTTGTTTTTTATATCATTCACTGCGGGATTCTAAATGGTTATTGGACCACCAGAGCCCATATTACCATACTACTTCAGCATCTAAAATCAGAATGGGTTAAGCACATATATGGAGAGTTTAGGCTCAGGTGACTAAACTACATTCCCAAAGATGAGCAGATGGACAAATGAGTAAGATGAGATTAATTGCATTTACACATTTTCCTTTAATAACAAAATGATTCCTTTTGGTTGCATCTTTCAAATAGCCAAATAAAAAGACAGTCATACTTTAACACTGTTGGTGTCCTATTTCCCGTTCCTCTGTATCTTTATTATTTACAACACTTTTGTATTTAATTTGAGGGAACATTATGATCTGAGAATGACAGGCAGCTTTCTTAATGGGCTTCTCCGCTCCTGCTCATGCCATGACATCAATTATGTACAGTTGTCTTTGACTTGGAACGTGTACCCCCACGGTGACTAATTACAGTACCTGACGTGAGGGTCAGACTCGAGATTAAAACCTGCAGTTCAGCCTGCTGCTTGGGCACCGAAAGCTTCACCATCACTGGAGAGCTCGGTGCGCCTGGTTTTCTCAGGCCATCGGGGTTGGAAAGGAACGGTGATGCATTACCAGGCTTTGGAATAAAAATGGGACCATTAGAAGGAACCCCAATGCTTTGTCTTTCCTAAGATCCTTTCTCTTTCCCATACCAGTGCTGTTATTGTTATATTTTTATTTTGGGCCACAAATATAATTTTATTTCTTTTTCCATTTTAATCCTATGTTTTAATGAGTTCTCTTCACGTACAAGAGCAAGGATTGTTCTTGATTACAATAATAATTGGGCCATAGGGAAATATTGACTGCTTATTAGGTAAAGAGCAGGGTACTTGAAAAGAGATTAAGACCTTTCTGGTCGGTGTGTGGCTTTTGGGGGTCAGGGTGAAATCATGACTTATTCAAAGCAGAGGCAAAACTACTGATTTTTTATGGTTTGCTTTCAGCCAAGAAGTCTAGCAATCAAACCAATATTCCCCATAACGACTGTCTTGAGAAACTGGATTCTTCCTCATCAAGACGAGTGATCATTTCAGCAAACTCCCTCATTTGGTGCCCCCAGTGAATAATAACGCATCACATCATAGTTGCAGTTCAATATCTCTATTCATCAATATCCCTCATAACTTGAAGGACGAACATAGCTTATGTATGTTGCGGAAAAGATGATGGACTAAATTGTGTGAGTCTTGAGCGCCATTGTGCCTACTAAACAGATCATTGTCCTTTCTGTTGTGCTGAGAATAGCTGAACCTAGAAGATATATATGCTCTGATGCAAGAAAATATCCTTAGATAGTAGTTAACCTATACATATTTAAGCTCAGCTAATTCTGGAAGTTGTAAATGGAGGTCCTTATCACGTACATCAGATCAAACGTGGCCTTATGGCTTCAGGGACAGAATTTGCAGGGGACACACTAACCTCCCAAAACATAACTGGGAGCAGGAGGGATAAAGATTATTTATTTTTTTGTCTACTCTCTTTAAATGAACAGCTTTAACTAGTTTGGGTTTGACTCAGATACTGTACCATGGGGACAGAATCGGTATCGGTTATTAGATTTCAACTTCCCAACCTCGTATTTGGAAACATGAAGCTCTATTTCTAACAGATTTTGGCCCATTCAATAATTTTCAACTATATGACTTAATGATGAATGATACAAAACTCATTGCATCCTCGTGGGAAAAAAATTCAGTACCATTGTCTTGTAATGAAATACCAACCTATTAAATGAATGGCAACATCAGTCACTGTCGGGGGAAAAAAAGTCTAGAATAAGCAATAAATAATCAAGCCACCAAAACCGTGAACAGAATCCGGATGGTACAACCTGGGAGAGGGCTGGTATTTTTAGTACTACATGAAAACAATCCCCAGGGAAAGGCAAAGCTGGTTACAGGGGACAGAGGTCAGGCTTTATTCATTAGCATTTGCTTTTTGGTACGCTATCATTGCAAGCAGTAAGGAGAAAGACTTACTAAGGTATTTAGGTACCTAAACATGTCTAGCAGCATTTATAGCAGCATCTAAGTAGGTTAGGTGCCTAATTCCCATTAACTCCATCAACACCTTTAAGCTGCTAAACATCTTTGCAAAGCTGGCCCCAGAGCCTGAGCTGACAGGTGCCTCCCCCGAACCGGTGAGGCTGCGCTCATTGGCAGCAGCCGGAGCTCTTGGTGGTCCTCCTCGCAGCGGGTGGTATAGATGATACGCGAGGACCAGGAGCACAGAAGCGAACAAAGGCTGCTGAGCTGACTTGAAGTTTTGCTGCTGACTTGAGCTAAAGCCACACAAAGGTCACTCAGAGCAATATTTGCAAAAAAGGCCACTGAATTTTGGTGCTTGGTTTGGAATAAGCATTAAGGTTTCTGACTCAGTGAGTTTCTTGAGCTGAGGGTTAAGCATCCCATCAGTTGCCAGAAAAGTCAAGAGTTCACTGGCCAAGTCATAACAGCATTTGCTGAGGTTCAGGAGAGCCTTTCCCACTCCTCAGTCCTGCACAGCCTGGCCCCTTCCACAACCACAAATAATTTTCTTAAAGGATTTCCTTGCCTTAGCTCAATGCCGATAGTCAGAAACAGACTTAAAGAAATCAACCAAATCTTTGTTTCAGGCTCATAAAGCAGCCTGTCATGAGAAGCTTAAATCGATGGTGAACATTACGTGAGACAGATCATCCCGAGTTAAACACTTGGCTTGACTGAGCCCAGCTCTCCGTACGCCGCCTGGTCAGGTTTATCTCCCACAGCAAACCACACGCAGCAAAACCCATCTCCCTGCGGCAGCGGGTGCTGGAGGTAACCACAGCTCCACCTGGTCTGAGGAGCAGACGAGGCCACCCAACAGATAGTGTCTGTGAAGCAAATATATTCTGAAGCAAACCAGCAAATTAAAAGGATAAGTTACAGGAATTACCCCTATTTTATTGTATTTCTCATTTTAGTGTAAGTAATTTCTTATCCCTTAATTTATAGTAGAGGCAAAAGCCTCCAACTGATTTCCAGATGGGATACTGTTAGCTTCTGTTCCTTAAACTACAACCATGGGGAACCAAGGTGAGGCTCCACAGAGACCTGCACAGGAATTGTAGCAAGCCTGATTTGCTTTTTTAGCTTCCTTTAAAAATTGGGGTTTGGTAATTCTGAACAATGCTATGTTAGCACAGGAAAAGCGGGATTTGTTCTCTCTCCTTTGTTGACCGTTGGGGTTTTGCCCCGTTACAAGCCTACAGCAGCTCTAGAAGGTAAGCAAGGGCTGATTCGGTAACATGCATAGCTCAAGTAGGTGAAGAAGTGATTTGTACTGTTCAATTACATAAGAAGTAAGTGCTTTCGATCCCTGAAATCTGCGCTCTGAAGTAGACAAGAGTTTTCCATCACCACAAATATTTTTGAGTACGAAGAGGAAAGGTACTTTGCATTGGTTATGGTTTTAAAGGGCATGGGCAAGGTGTGGTGCAAGTATTCAGGTAAAGAGTAACACCAGTGTGTACCAAAACAGTATTTTTCACAATATGTCACCTTTACATGGAAAATAAATGGAGGTACAGAAATAATTTATGGCCCCGTGGCCATCCCCTTATAAAGCTGCAGTTTTGTTATTTTAAAGGATATAACGTGCACTTTCATTCCTTTTCCACTTAATTTTCTTTATTCTGGAATAAAAATGAAAGGTTGTTTACAGTGTTGTATATTTTGACAACTGCTCTTTGCAAATTCTTTTAAAGTTATCCTAGAACCATTTTCTCAATTTACACAGTTCAGCTTCATCAAAATAATTTCACAAACTATTTCACAGAAAGGAAGAGACAAGGGGAGATAGAGAGAAATAACCTAGGGAACAAGTATGCCAGCGTACAAAAATAGATTAGAACATTTGGAGACTGTAGGTATGAAAGTGTAGTCTCAATAGCGGAGAATTCCAACTAGCGGACTATCTGAAGAGGTAATGCTCACCGGAGAAGCAGCCAGATAGATGCAGAGATCTATTTCTAACATCTTTAATTTCTAGGCAAGTTTACAAGAGAGAGGGAGAAACAGTCTCCAAGTTTCTGAAATGGGCGGAGGCAGTAAGCAGAGCAGGCAGAACGCCAACATTCTGTCTCTCGCGCACAGCGGGCTGGGCACGGCGCGCGCAGAGCCGGAGACCACCACCGGCTCCCCAGGGAGGGCAGGCAGCGTGTGCGCAGCTCTCCTCCGCCAGCTGATCTAACACAAGGACAGCTCTAAATCCTTCTCCATAAAGTCCCTGCTCGTGCAGCCTGCCTGATCCATAGCCTCTGTCCCCACAGAGCTTCTCCGGTTTGAAACACCCAGCTAGCTGTCACAAAGCCACTAAGCAGAATAAATTGACTGTGAGGGTCAAGTGGAGATTCAAACCTCTCTTGAGCAGAATTGGAAAACTGGAATCTATACGTAAGCCAGGTATCATGGATGTAAGAACTGAAAGCGCTTGTCATAAAGCATCCAAATGACTACTACAGCTACAGCAAACACCACAAGGAATTAACCTTATATATCGTCTACAGGTCATGAGTCTGTGCCATTTTCAGAAAAGGGATTTAAATAAAAATGCTCCTAGAGTGCCCAACCCTGAAACTCAAGCACATGCTCTGTCCCTTCAGACTGTATTCTCTGGGAACATAAAGGAGGCTGTGAAGCACGTAGAAGCCACTGGAGCAAAATATGGCGAAAGCATTTATGTGTTATTGCTATGAGAAGTTTTCTTAGAAATGTAAGTTACTGTGGGTCTGCTGAGCAAGCTCTTCTTCCTAATCCACACCACCTGTCTAGATTCATGGATAATTTGGTTCTGACCTAGTTAAAAGTACAAAACAAACTTTCCTATTTGGTTATTCAATACATCCTGACATCTACTTTCAGCAAAGCCTGCAAAAAACTCTTTTCTGAGCTGCACTTTGTTCCTCCAGGAAGAACATTTGGTGATGTGCTCTACAGCTCACAGGCCAAATGCAGTAGATGGCTGCACTGCTATTCAAAGAGACTTGACTCGCGGCTTAAAGAACATGTATGTCAGTTTTGATTCAGAAAGATCAACAGCAAGTCAGCGTGCCTGACTGGGCACAGCTCTGTAATGCTAAGGACAGAGAGTGTGGCATAGGCACCAAAACTGCAGGTAAGTCTGGTCTTCATATCCATTCCCCGAGCGCAAGGATTTTTAAAATCCAGTGCCCCACCTGCTGCAGACAGACTGCCGAAAAATGTGATTGCACTGCCTCATTCCTTTCTGTCCGTCAATAGAAGTGAGCTGGAGTGCAGAAGTGTGTCTGAACCTTTCCAGGGAGGTTCTGAAGTCCTTAAGTGTGCGGCTCAGAAAATGCAGATTGCAGCCTGTGCCTTCCTGTTACATTCCCGTTCCCCTTCTTGGACTAAAGGTCAGAGATAGGGTTTTCCTTTGGCATATTCATTAATGCTTCTGCAAAGTTTCAGGTCCTTTCAGTCACTGGTCAACACCTACCATATACATTACACACATACACACACCCACACACATTATATGTAAAAAGCCTCCATAAAAATGTAGCATAGAATCATATATTTGACAAAGCTGCCATCATACATTGTGTTGTGAATAATGAGATTTAAAATATTCTATGCTACTGAGGTACAGTGAAACCTGCTCATTAGATCGCACCAGCACCCCCTGTCATTTTCTGTATCCTCTTTAAATCACCACCAAAGTGTAAAAAATGATTTTGTTCTACTTAAAGACCAACTTTGAGGAGGTGACTGATTTCTGCTGATCCTGGAGGTGGTTTCACAGGTTTCATTGTACTTGAAACTTCACAGCTTCCACTGAAGTATTTGATGCATGTATGTATCGGTTTAGCAGAGTACAAAAGTAGAATAATTTTCATTCTTGCCTCATATTGTTGGCAGAGTACGGTGTCCTCTACCAAAACTCTGTCTTTTTACTTGACAACTTATCAAAGACTCATTTTTCTAAAGCCCAACCACCAATCTTAATATGTATTTGTTTTAAAAGTCATCAGGGCTCCAATACTTGTAATAAATGGCTAAATTTGTATTAGCAAAACATATTTGCAAATTTCTTCCATAAAAATTGAAATTTTCAGTAGTCAGTGAAAAGGTATCTACATTACGCTCACGAGTATTGGTTAAAAGAAGGACCAAGTTCACCTTGCAGCTTTCACTCAACCATTACCTGGAATTTACCATCGGAAATCGCAACCAATGGCCCAATCTTAACGCTCACACTGGTTGAAGCTTTGAAAATTTCACTTCAGGTCAGTGCAGTTATGCCAGTAGAGAAGTCATGAAAAGACTGGATCGGGCCCTAAGGTAGGACTGATCCTTGCACACCAAACTGGGACAGATTAAGGACTGACGGGAGACTTCTGCAACGCCTGCATCTTTTGTAGCATTAATAAACCCACCTAAAAGACCAGGAAACTTCCTCTGACTGGAAGGGAGAAACGTCATCAGGTACTATTACATCAGACTAGGAAGTACGGAGATTAAAAAGTGTGCATCTTCTCACTAACATAACTAGACAAACTACTTTCTGCCAACAGACGTCCTCAGCTCTTGGACCCGGGAAGCTCTCTTATTCCATCGTCATCATCCTCAGAGCAAAGCAAGCTTAGGGCGCTGGTTACAGGATGGATCCATGATGTCGTCTGTGTCACATGGCTAAAAAGGAACAAGAAATACCATTAGCAACCCAAAAGAGGTTTACAAATCTCAAAACAAGAAATACCAGATGGAGTCTGGAGCTGTAATGATAATTACAACACTTTCAAATACAGAACTCTCTTTTTCTTGCTAACTATGAGATCTTACAAACAAAATGTGGAGTCTTCTGGGTGCTATGACCTGGACTGAAAGTCTCATTTCCCAATACATTAAAGAGAATCCTTTTGTAAGAGACTCCTGATACAGACCGGTGACGTTCCCTGTTAATAGAGCTGTAGACAATTAACCCAGCAACAGTGTACAGCCCAGTCTAGCCAAGCCTTACAAAACTCCAACAAACATGATTGCCATCATACCAGTTAAAGCCTGAGGCACAGCGGTCAAGAGGAAGTTGACCAAATGTGGAATCACATCATAGAAATACGCTCAGTTTGTTAGAATATAAACTAATATTCTAGCATCATTAAGCCATTCTTCTTCTTGAAGAAAAAGGTTGATGAATAAATCCAAAAAAGAATGTTCTTTACACGTCCTCTAGACCAAATTCTGGACATGCTTCCACAGCCTTTAAATGTGTAATAAAAGGGAGTCAGTACTACTTTTAAGGCTTAAACCCTACATTTGACTCACAGTCTAAGCCGCTTTATAGTTTTTGGTAAGATTCTATATGAATGGAAAGAACCTGATGGAAAGGCTCAGTAAGGACAGATAAATGGCATAGGCTTACACTGTTTGCGGGTGAGAACGCTGTACACCTTATGATTGGTGGTACGCATGCGAGCCATACTGTGTGTGGGCAAGACACAGCCTCTTCTCCCTTCTGGAATAATGTGTTCTTGGTAAAGGAAATAGCTTCTTTTCACTTAAAAAAATCTTGCTAATAAATTCACAGTTTTTACAGTCAAGTCAGTGCAAAGATGAATTTTGTAATACAAGTTCATTGCAAGAACTAGCTGAAAAATATTGTACATATAATATACACCGTAAGAGACAAATGGCTCTTCTCACAACTTGTAACATACAGCGCACCTAAAGCCCACGCCTATGCTCACCTTTCAGGTGCATTGGTTTCATTAACTATGAAGTGCCATGATGGAACGACTCTAGATTTATCTTTTCAAGTCAAAACAGATTTTGTCTTTCTGTCTTCAGGAAGGCTCTCTTGAAGATCCGATTATGGAAATCGATATATTGAAGTAGGAATACGAGTCAGCGTTCCACTACACTGAGTTACGGGTATGGGGGTCACTATTCCAGTCAACACCACCATGCTATGAGCTTACCTTGTATTCACACCTTTCATTTGAGTGTACTGAGCTCAGAAGAAGTTGGATATGATGAGGACGACAATACTGTTCACCGACAGCATGTAAACGTAAATCACATCTTGAGCTGCTTTAACGAGATTAAGCTATCTCTGAACTGGTAATCTGTGAATTTAGCCACTACTTCAATTGAAACAACACCTGAGGAAGGACCAAGCAAGGAAAACAAAATGTGCAAGACACAGGCCATATCCTCAGTTCTTATCCTTAAAAAACCAACAAACCCAAAAGCTCCAGTTATGTGTAAAAGCAATGCATAAGTGCTTTTTTGGTCAGAGCAGCACTGGATGGACTCCATTCCTTCCTGAGTGTATTACAAAAATATGCATCACCTTACTGGAGCTGTAGAGGTCAGTTTGAGAGAAGTTAAAACAGAAGTATAACTGAACAACATGTAGCTACAGAAAATACAACGCAGCAGATACTGAGCATTCTCAACTACAGTAATCATTTCATTCTAAGAAAGTGAATGTACCATTTTTACTAGGAATAAGAGCAACCTTCCAGAAGTTTCCAATGTTTAGCTTTAGAAAATCAGATGATAGCCAAAATGAAGAATGTGAAGAGAGTCCTTATAAAATGTTTTATGAGAGATTTGTGAACAAACTTCCATTTTAAGAGGAAATCTGTCTAATCAAGAACATTATTCCACAACACAGGGAAATATATATATATATATTCATATTTATATTATGACTATATTTATATTTGTAAATATAATATGGAAAATGCCTGCTGAATTTTTCTGCAATGTTTTCTATACTGTCAGGAAATGCCACCATTTTTTTTTCCCAACTAAAACCATTAGTCATTATTGCTTAAAACTGAAGATATCACTCTAATTAAAGTCCCAGCATGTGATTTCATTTATCTGCATAACGACACAGAACTCCTTCCAATACCGGTGGAATCACGGGAGCTTAAATAACTGGATTCCATCCATTCCAGCTCTGCCAATGCAAGATTTATTGCCTGCAGTACTATTTTAAGTGTTTATATTGCCTGCTTTTATCAAGCCATTTCTCAGCAATCCATTATTGAATTTAAATAAGAGCAAAATTATTTTTAATGCTTTTTCCCCATTTGACTTCCCCGTGTAGCATGCCTTGACCTGCTGTGTACCTAAATCCTTAGCTCTGTTTTCTCACGAGCACGCAGTATCAATCCTGTGAAATGGGAGAAACTGCACGGGAGAAGAAGAGTTATGTGGAAAAGCATTCACGGGCCTTTGACGTAACCAATTAAAAAAATTCTTTGTTAAGTGTTTATTCTTCAGAAGATTTTCCTCCTACATACTCTAGGACCAGGAGGCAAATGATAGCGTGTCTGCCTTTCTGCTAACTGCTGTAAGAACTTTTGTTCTCATACAAATAAATGCAAAAATTCTCCTGACCTTTAATAGTGCAGAACTGTGGCACTGAAATCAGGATTCCGATTTTCTGTACAGTGGCATAATATTGTTTAATCACTGGTAAGAAAGAACTAGTTCTCATCCATTTTCAAAATATATTGGGCCTAATTTTGCTCTAATGTCAATCTGCTGTAAATACTTCTGATTTGAACCCAGTTCTTTTAAACTTGCACTAGGCTTTATCCCATGAACGCTTCTAGTAGGACAGTTTCTTTTAAACTCTGCCAAAATCCTTACTAGGAAAAGAACTCTTAGAAATAAACATTAAGTCCAGATATCATGTCTCACATTGTAGACAGACACACACAATACGCACAGATTATTTAGGTACAGAATACATGTATAAACACCCCCCATTTATTTTTAGCTCTCCAAAAGTGCTGTGGCTAAAGAGCTTTGACATAATCAGTCCGAAGAGATAATCCCAGATTTACTGGTTTGCAGAACATTCTTGTATTAGAAATACATCCTCTCTGACTCGTGTGTTAGAGCCAGCAATAAAAGTGAGAGGGAATTCAAACCTACCTCTGGGTTTTGCTTAACTGATGAAACTGTTTTGAATATTAAAGGAATATTTGGAAAGCCAGCATTACAAATTCTAAATGTAAAACCTTTTCCCTTCGCAAATGTTCTTGTTCAAAAGATTCATTTCACATTTGCAGAGCAATTAACAATATTTAAAGATTTTTAGCTTTTAGCTTTTCAAACAAGTCATTGCTATCGGAGGGTAGCCAAATTTATTGTTAGAAAACAGACATGTTTGGTCTGGAAACATGTCAGTAGCTTATTTTGCCTTTTTAACTTTTTATTCTGTCTTTTTAATTTTAGAGCTTGGAAAAATAAAACATGAGAACACAGGGATTTTTTTGGCAAAGAAATGGTAGCGAATTATTTAAAATACCATTATAATTACTCTCCTAATGGCTCTTACTTATTTGCATGGAAAAAGATTTATCTTAAAATGAGAACTTAAGAGAATCCTTTAAGAAAATAATAATTCGAATGAAAAGATGTTTGCGTTTTTGTTAGATTTTGAGTATCATCAAGGCATGCTTTTCACCTAAATTGTATTCTCCAGCTAGGGCCGAACTCCGGAGCATATCAGGGAATCATGAAGAGTCTTACAGACAACACAACTGCTGTAGGTCACTGTGCAGGATGCTGAGCTATGAAGCAGTCATGTGGTATTCTTCGAAGCTGTGTTTCTTTTTTTTTTTTTCCCTTTTGACATGGACCACATCCATCACACCTGGTTGAATTTTTCCAGTGTACCAGGGTTACTTAGCTTTAAAAGGAGCAATTTCCTGCAAGGCCCATTTGTTTGAGATCTGTTCAGGAGACAAGACGCAGCCTTAAACAATTAATCAGCCAAACTCTCATAATGACCGTTATTCATTATGGACCAAATAGAATTTAATTGTAACTGAACTTGGAAAGACAAACTGTGGCCTCATGTGAACCCTGCGCTGCTCTACCAAACTGAGGAGTATTGAAGATGAAAGTGAAAGCAGAATTCTGCTCCTATGAAATAACACGAAACACAAGGTGGCTATTTTCCTCCCTAAATGAACACGCCCAATAACCTAAATCCATTTAATTCATAGTAGGAATTTTGCTAAACTTTTAACCTTTCTTATCTTACGCTTTGATTTCCTAAAATTCACTCGCCCTTTAAAATGCCTTAATGGTCAGCTAAAGAGTAGTACTGATGCTCGACGGAGCTTTTACTGACCCGTGCACGATCCAAAATTGGTGCAGCGCCACTGTCGCGACGCAGCGCTGCTGCCGGCTGCCAGGCTGGGACACAGGCAACTGCGCACTCTCAAAGCTTTAACCTTTAGTACTCTCGCTGCTCTTATCGAAATAATCGTTAAAAAAAAATGTAGCACATAGCACTGCTAGATGTAGATGCAGTGGGTTGGAAGGGGACACGCTCTCTACTACCCAGAAATATAGCTCATATTGTGCTCTTTCAACTTTTAGACTTACACGCATATCCCAAATGGGAGTTCCGAACGTACTGTGAAAGCAGTATATGCCATCTGCTAGATGCCTAGCTCCGTGGGGGACTACGCGTTCCTTTGTCACACACTAATATGCAGCCCCCATGCCGTGGTGGTTTGGAGGCTAATGAGGGCCAGAGCAACAGGAAAATAAAGAACAATGCCACTGAATAAAGATCCTGAAACATAATCCTTCCTCTAGAAGTTGTAGCATCCTCCTTGCTTGCTCTTGCACACAATCTGTCTGTGTAGCTCTTTGCTGGACTATACACAGCTTTGCAAAATTTGTTTTAATTACTGCCTTTGTCTTTTGTTGCTGGGCCTTTCTCTTTCTGTTCCCCTTGCGCTTGGAAGAGCCTTTTGCTTTGCAAGGATACCTTTTTCCCTTTAAAATCCGCTGTCCTAAATTTTGCACCTTTGAGAAGGTACCCGGCTCTTTCCTCTCTGTTTCCTCTTATACTTCTCTAACTTGCTAATGCAACTCTCTTGGGCCACCATCAACGTTTCTCACACACCTTCTGAACCACTGCGTAAGAAAATATACCATCAAAAATAGATCCTGCACAAAACCGGAGCAGTCCTAGTTTGCACCCGGCACCGTGAAGATTATGTCTTGGTAGGGCAGGACAGAATTACTGTCCCTTGTGCCAGCAGGTGGCAATGGAGTATCTAAGGGACTACCAGGGAGCCGCTACTCCTGAAGGCATGGAAGAAGTTTTGATGATGGGATGATGATAATCGTGGACCTTTAAGCCCAGCCCCCTCCCATGGTTGTGGAGTTTAGATAAGTACTATACACCAAGATTTGGTACACAGGATGGTCTAAATGCTGGAAATGTGCTAATTCTGTGGCCCTCAAATCTCTGCCTGACAGTGTTTCTAAATCGCTTTACAATTTGCATGAGTAGATTGAATATAATGTGTAGTTACTGGTGCTGCACCTGACACATCTTGTGAATGCATTCCTAATTTTATTTAGGATGCATGACTTTTGGGAACAGAACTATTTCTCAGCTTCCAGTAGTCAGTGCTCTTAATATTTTGCTGTTGTCCCTTATGAAATAAAACTTTTCTTGTTTCTTCAATGCCAATGTTTATCATGAAATAAGCTCTCAGAGTTAGCGCACACTTGCACACCCAGTCATGATATCTGTCGTGTTTGGTATCTCCTTTGAAAATGCCAGTGGCCGGAAAGCAGATGTTAAATGCTGTGAGGGGATTCCAAGTCAAGCAACTGAAAACTTTTGCTATTTTGAACAGCAAATGCTGGGAGGATCCGCAAGGAATAACTTATTCTTAACTGTAACTAAAGGATTTTATTTTTGTGGATAAGCAATTAGAACAAAATAAAACAACTGATTGAAGTTGATGCAAGTATAATCGATCAATCCTGAGAGCATCTAGGGAAGACAAATTCCAGACATGGAACAGTTTGGGAAGTGGTTTTGTATTGCATTTATCAAAATCAGATTATCTGAAATTAAACATTCTTTTTTTCTTTCCCCTTTTTGTTAAAATTGGTTTAAGACTGGACCCTCTTTCAAGGCAAAATTTCAAAAGGAACATAGAGCATGTAATAGTAGCCCAGGAGATGCTGGGCAGGTCCTGGAAGATGGCAGTGACCTTAACTCTTAGGAGCTGTAATAAGATTGAGAGCACTTGTTACCTCATGGAACTGTGTCCTAAGGCAACATAAATGTTTCTTGTATTTCCCTCAGGAATTGGAGATTTTGCTTGAGTATTAATTAAAGATTGAGGGATATAAAGTGAAACCCCAGAAGAGAGTCTCGCTATTTATTCCTTGATTAAACTGATTAAACACTCGTCTACTAAGACAAATCTATGAGCAATTTCAGAAGGCAGTTATCACTAGGAAGAAGATTTATATAGCCAAATAGTGTGCTATATAATTAAAAATTGTCAGCAATAAACAAATGGCCCAATATAAAATGAAAACAGTACTAAGAGTAGGATCTGAGCCAAGGCAGAATAAGCCCAAAGGTCTGAGTGACAGGATATGCAAACTATTCAGAGTTTTAAAGCACTACCTGAAATCTGTCTCACCCCAGTATTACCCAACTGCTATTGCTCTAAAAGTGCTGTTTTAATACATGCAGTTACTCATAATCCTGTGTCTGTAAGCGAATACCATAAAAATTCTGGTGCGGTTTATTTGCAAATGCATCAGAACATAAAGATCAGTGGCGTTAGCTGTGTGAAGAATTGCACAAGCAGGTTGCTCCCTCCCATCAGCCCTGTCTTACGACCACGGGCCCAATACTAAAAAACCCCTTGCTGCGCATTGTTCTGCTTCTGCTGGCTCTCCCAAAGCCCAGGGAGAGCTCGGGAGAACCGACGGTGTAGGGCAGTGCAGGTAGCATGTTCCACAAGCACCAAATCCTGCCCTAACAAAGGAAAATTTAATAGGAGTCTGAACTTTCACATTCCCAGTCCTACTCATAGAAGTAACTAGCTAGGTGAGAATTAGACCTTTGATCGCATCCGTGTAAGAGTAAAATTGCCCAGTAGAGGTAACAAAAATCAGCCCGTTGATTTCAGTGGGATTTTTAGGTCTAGAGCAAAAAATAATTTCAGCTTTGTGTATTTTCTCACAAAAGAAATTTTAACAGCTGCCTTACCATAGATAGGCCAGAACCTGGACAGAGCATGCAAGATCTGTGGAAGCTGAAAGAATGTTTCTCCGTTTTGCTTCTTGATATTAAAAAAACAAACAACCTCTCAGGAAAAAAAATTACCCAACCAAAAGCAGCTTAAGGTCTTAACATTCTTGTATTACAAGCTCATGTTATGATAAAATCCAATGCCAACTCTCCCAGTTTTACATCTGAGGTTATTTTCCTTATAGTCATGCAAAATGATTTCAGTGAAAAAACAGAGAACTGAATTCCCTACAACCCAAATACCTGGCAATAAACCATTTCTAAACCTTAGAAATGATTTTGAATTTTCACCCCATCCCGGCTCTCTGTAAGTCTTCATGATTTTTTAGTTAGCAAAATGTCTTACACTATATCATTGCTGTGTCTTTTAATAAAAAGTCTTTCTTCATTCAACAGTGACTGTGAACAAAGAACAACCAGGGGGCAAAATTTTCGAAGAGGACTGTTACTTCTGGATATACTTATTCCTGGTGGCCAACTTGAGACACAGCAAACAGTCATGTACTTCAGATGGCACGCATTAACACTGCGTGACAATAAAAGTTCTCTGAGATGTCTCAAGTAGGTTATCCAAAAAACAAAAAGGAAAAAGTCAGGCTTACCCAAATTCCTATGGCTACATCTGAAACTGTTCAAACTTACTTCAGAATTACTTTGCATCTTTCTCCAAATTCAATGAAAACAGAGAGCACGCCGTGCCTCAAAACACCCATTCCTGCTCACAAAACATCAAAATTAAGATGGGGACACCTACAATGATGATTTTGAGAACTGATAATTTTGGTGCAACTAACTTGCCTACCGCCATGGAGGGAGTAGAGAGCAGAGCTGGTACTGGATTCAATCCAGGGGGAATTTCGATGGCACGTTTTTTTCTTAGTTTGCTGCTCTGAACTCACTGGAACTTGCGTGGAACATACAGAATTTACTTCTAGATAAGCTCTGCTATGATTTGAACTTTATTGAACTAGATTTCTTCTAGGAAGGGCCACTCCAACCACTATTTAGATAACCTGCAGATCACTAGGATATTGTAATATACTAGTATATACTGGAATGGGACAGCAGAGGCGAAGCTGAACACATTTTAGTATGTTGGGTTTTGGGTCCTTTATAACGCAGTAGAAATGTGCAGAGTACACCTATCAAAGGAACAGCTTTGCTTTTTCAATTTAGCACGCAGTAAGTAAAATCAACTGTGATTTATTTTCCTTTTATGATGATACCTTTAGCTCTAGTGCTATAAAACATCAGTGTTTATACTATAGAAGTTCTTCATCTATCACACATGCTTTGCTATTCTTAGTTTAGTCACAAAATCACAATCAGTTTCTGTGAATGCCCAGCTTTCAGTAAAATTACTGATTGCTCCTTCCCAAGCAAAACCAAACAAAACAGAATATTCTCAAATATATAAGTATGATGTGTTGGCTTTCCAAGTGGAAACCCGATTTGTTACCATGTGTGGGTTTTATTAATCGTATTTTACAAGAATTGACTTTAGGCTCCTATTTAACACTAATCAAATTCTATTCTCAGCGGTACTTGTATACTATCAGAGCACTTTCATTGCTCTTTGTCACACTGAAGCACACAACACTTCCAAGTGAAACTTCTGATTTTTAGACAAACTGCTGAAAGATAACCCTAAATCAGTATTGCTGTTTCCCCTTTGGTATAAGACAGACAACGCCACAGATCCCAATACATCTAAGGGAAAAGATCCCAAAATAAAATATCTGGGAACTTTTACTTGTCTTTCAGGAAAATTTAATTTAAGATAAATGTTCTTGAGGAAAATAACAGCTAATGTGGAATAGCTGGAACCTAGTGCTATTAAAAAGCTAGAAAAACAGTGTTTACAGGGGCAAAATTCACAGCTGGTCCTTACGAACTGTATACATATGCAAGGAGTGGGTGGGAGTGGGAGGGAGAATAGCAAGGCCCTGCCTAATTTTAGGTGCCAGTCTCATGATACAGAGCTGCCATATGTTAAAGGTGAACACAGTAGGAGGATGGAAGAGATTAACGATAATGGGTTTTCTGGGAAAAAAAATCAGTGTCCCAGCTACGATTTTTTATACTGTTCCTGTGTGATTCTTAACCACCAGTGTACAACCATTAATTAATTAGCATATATGATACTTGACTGGGAGAGCAAAGTTATGCATAGACTCTTTCTCCTATTTAAAAATCAAACTCAGAAGTTACTAATTCACAAAATCCATTCAATGATAGAATACACTTTCTGTTCGCACCGCTGCAATGCTGTGACTTCCATGAGGACTCTTAATGCCAGAGATACAACAAAAGTGAAATTTTATTCTAATAGTGGTTAGTATGACTTAGTAAAGTCATTCGATGTTATACCTGAACTAAGCCTGGGCAAAAATAGCCACATGACTAGCTCTAAAAGGGAACAAGAGGAACCTTCTCTTACTTACAAAATTGCTCCCGTCCAAATGCCTCCCAGCTGACTGGTAAGTGCCTCCATACACATCTGGCTGTAGGTGATACTTTATGAAGGCTCAAACACAAAGATGTTTCTGGGATTTACAGATAAAATGTCTATTTGGGACAGGAATTTCTATCAGAGAATCAGTCGTTGAATTTCTCACAACAGAACAGCCTTACTCATCTAATAAGTAGAATTAATTAATATCAAACTTCTTCACCTTATTATGTGGGGTCTCTTCCAATATACTGGTCCTCCAAGTTCAAGACAGACAAAGGATAAATTGGAGAGGATCCAGTGGAGTGTCACCAAGATGATTAGAGGGTTGGAGAACTTGGCATGTGAAGAAATGTTGAAGGAATTGGGTATGTTCAGCCTAGAGAATAGAAAGCTTGGGGTGTGTGGTGTGGGTGTCTATGTAAAGTCTTCCCATACCTAAAAGGTAGTTATAAAGAAAATGGAGGCACTCTTCTCACAACGATGTATGGCAACAGACAGGAAGCAATGGGCACGAGTTGCTTCAAGGGAAATTCCATCTAAATTAAGAAAATATTCTTCACTGAGAACAGCTAAACATTGGAATAGGGTGCCCAGACAGGTGGTGGAATCTCCCTCACTGGAAACATTCAAGGCTTGGTTTGACAGGGCCCTGAATAACTTATTCTTCAACAGAAGGTTAAACGAGATGACCTCCAGACATCCCTTCCAATCTAGACTTTTCTGTGATTTTATTCTATGGGTTTGGAATTGCAGTGCACTGCCAAAAACCCCATCAGGCTACATTCAGTTGTCACTTTGCGCAAATGAGGTCAGAAACCCAACTCTTCTTAACCAAACTGGCTGATGTAAACAGTGATAGAAATGCCAAAGCTAAATTGGTGAGGAAACAGGCTCTAGTAATGTGTTTCTATTACACATTAATTGATGGGGCATGAATCTGGTGCTACGTATGAATGACTGATTGTATTGCTACATGCAAAATAAAATAGTGCTTGTGCTCTCCATTACTTTAAAGTACACCAGGTTATCTCAAAACATATCTGGGGCCAAATTCAACCTTTACTCTCCAGCAGGAGGAAAGCACAGTTATACGGGCAATGAAGCTGATCCCTACCTGTTAGTCTACTGGTGTAATTTTTGTCCTCTGATAACTGTTAAGTTATATTGTATTAGTAAGATGCTTGAACTTGCCTTTTTTTTTTCCCAATGCATAGTGAGATGTAAGTCAGAGATGCTTACATTGCCGATTGCTATGTCACGGTAAACCTGTACACACGACCTTAGTGCCTAGCACAGAACCATGGGAGTTTAAGACACAGCAGCAGTCTAAAAGGTAGTTTTCTCACACTTGCCAGTACTTTATGACTGATCTGAGCAACCTGGTTGATTAAAAGTAATTTACCAAGAAACTGAAATGATTTCCTGAATAAAAGAAGTGATTTCAAAAACTGTCTTTAGGTGAGTATTCATGGACGAGATACAGCTTTCCCTGGTAGGTACAGAGAGCTGTTCAGTCCCTTAGGAATATAGCCATGTAAATGTTTTATTCATGTCAGTTATTCACATAAGTGGGTTTCACTTTAGTGTGTAACACAAGCCAGCTGGTTTGCTTCTTTTAAACTCTGATTTCTCATGCACTTCATATTGCTACACCCCCTTCAGAGATATTTATGGAAATTTCACAGCAAGCTGTCTCAAGCTTATGTGCTATTAAGCTTCCATTCTGGGGTGTTTACCGCATTAGATTTGTAACATATAGATTTATGGACTCAGCTACTTGATGGCCCAATAAAGCACAGTGGAACTGAAGGCAACCACTAATTAAAATAATATTTGATTGTCCTTAGCATATTGTAAAGCTGCTGTGCATTTAAACAGAGCCATTGCAGCTTCTATACTGCCTAACTGCATAATAAGAAAACTGACAGTTCACGTGTAAGATCAGTTCGATTGTGGCTACACTTAGGGAATTATAACATGTTTGTCAACTTGTTTGTATACATGGAAGTGGGCTAATGTTGAAATAGTCTTAAGTCCCTCATGGCCTTGGCTGTTCTAAACACCAAAGAATGAAAGGATTGAAACTCACAGCCAGAGGGAACAAGGTTACAGTATTAGTACCAGGGCTGCAAAGTATCAACTATTCTGCTAATCCCCATTTAAACAATTAGATTAAATCCTACTGAAAAGGATCAGCTGATAAGATGCACCTCAAGCTAAATTCCTTCTAGAAAAGGATATTTCCTACGTTGGGTAGAATTTTCATATTGAAATCTCTACCATTCCACATTAGAAACAAGGGACTTACGCACCCCTGCTCCTTGCTGTAAATAGTTAACTTTCTCAGACTGAGTTCATACACATTATAAAGTGTAGTAAGAGGTATGAATTTTCAAGCATGCAAAAAGCTTGGCTTACACTCTGTATAGTCATTTGGAAACAGTGATGAAAGCAAAATAAGGAAACAGTTAAAAGGAATATTAACTACCATGATGACTTATTGCAATGCTTACTTAATTCCATCCTAATAAACTTCATTAAGAGCTCTTAACACCACTTCAGTGTGATGGGTCCATTCAGAAGAATAAAAGTTTTTAGACGGTGGTCATGAAGGGTGATTTCATACCCTTCTCTTCAATTAAAATGGATAGATTTTCCTTGCCTGCCACGTAGACTGACACGCAGAACTCTGTAAGACAGACTACAGAAGGTAACGATGGAAAACCTGGGGCACTATCACTTGTAATGCTAAGAGCACATTAAGAAGAGGGAAGAACATTCATGAGCCATTAACAATAAAAGATCAGACATGCAAAAACTCCTGAAACAGCTTTTCCATGTGAACTACTGAATTCAAATCTGTAGTTTCAGCAAGTGGGGCTCACGTGCAAAACATCTAATGCCTTCTGCAAATTAGGCTTCCACCACTTGGATTAGCTGAGATTCTACTGTTGCTAATATGCATGTTGTTGTCACATCTGCAATAGTTCAGCATCCAAGTGCAGAACTTTGAAAGAAATTTCTTGCACATATTCAGCAAATCTAACTTTCTGCTGAGTCATCAAGATAAGTACTTGCACGAGAAGCACAGTAACAAAACCAGAAAAAAAAGAGGGGAGAAATGTTTCAAGGATATGAGATTTCTTCTGTTCCATTTCTAAATTTTATTTGCTATTATTGCTAGATAATTCTGTCTTCAAGCTCAGTTTCCAATTACACAGGTATAAACCTAGAGTATTGCAAGTGTTGTACCCAGAACATCCACCATGTACCCAGCATCCACCTTTAACATTCCAATTGTCTTATAATGGCTCCCTGTATCAACAGATGGAGACCAAGGGAATAGTCCTCTATTTTAATAGCTGCTTTTGTATTTATTTCCATTGCTATGAAATTGGCTTTTAATTCACTTTCATTTCCTAAGTTATTTTTCTACCCTTTTTTTTGGTATAAATCCCATGTAGTAACCTACATCTGTCTGAAAATAAAAGCCACCCTTTGATTAGAGCTGGAATGCAGTATCATATACAGTGTGTTCGGAAACCTCTGCAGAAAAAAACATGTCTGCTTTAATACATCTAGCTCGAGGCACCAGGGGGTGAGTCAAGGACAGCAGAGCAGTATGTTTGAAAAAAAGAAAAAAAAAAGCCCCTGCCTTTCTTGGCTAGCTAATACGTAAACTTCGATGTTATTTACGTGACTTTTATAAGAATTTGGGATAAAAGTAATTTTTTCTCACTGCAAAGATGTTTTTGCTGCCCTTCCTGTCTTTTAGGAGACTGTGGAAATCCACCTGCAAAACAGTGTCTTCCTGGCACCATAAGAATTAAACAACGTGCAAATTTCAGCAGCTAGAATAGCTTGTTATTAATTAAACAATGACTGGTGATATATATGGAATGGAGATAAATTATATTTTTCACCATGGTTTCAATCTTTTAGAGGAATAATAAAAACTATTATAGGAATTATTTTCCACTATATTCTGGAAAAAACGACAGTCTACTGTCCAATTCACTTCCTGAAGCTTCTGGGACACACAACATGAGCTACCTCTTTTTCATGCATTTTTCCTCCAGAATCACAGACTGAAAAAAAATTCTTTCCTATAGTATACAAATTTCTAAAGCTTTTATCAAGTAGGTCTTTGTAAAAAAGCTTTCAATTCTCTACTCACAAGACATTAGCAGGATATAAACCATACTTTTCATTTGATTAAAAAAATAATATAACCTTTTTTTCATTTTTTGTAAACAATGAATTTACACTGCATTTTTTCTAGTCTTTCAGAAAAATGGTAACTAAGGAAATCTTATAGTTAAGGCAAGCCAAAAAGCAAGCAACATGGGCCCAAGCTTAGTGCTTTCGGGTTTTTCTCCCCCCAGATGACTACATCTTCAAATGATTACGGCTTTAAAAGCTTTTGTAGAGGTTTTCTTTATGCTTAAGGCACTGTGTTATTGTAACATCTTATCAATGTCACCTTTCCTCTAGTCTCTGGAGAGTTTTGAAAAAATAATTTGTTTGCAATATCTTCTAAAAAAATCACAGGTAACTCCTGATACAGACATGTTTTTCCATAGTTGTTTTGTGGGGGGTGCATAATAACCGCTCACTGTTGCAATGTCTATCCTGAACACGTTGGTGAAATTCACTATTAGTTAATGTGAGTATTTCTAACAAGCCAGCTATGAAGAGTATGGCTTTATCTTTCGCAGCCCCTCGAAAATGTAGAAAGCAAACCCTATGGAAACAGTAGGTATAATTTTAATGGAGTAGAAATCAAGAATGAAAAAATAGTAAATATGCAGAATATGAGAGAAGGCTTTTGCACCTGGTGCAGCTTCAGTGGTATTATCAAAGGAATAAAAGTTACTTAACCTGCAGCCAGTGATACTGTAAAATGTCAATATTCTGTGATACTCAAGTTAGTAAGACTCCATTTAGCATCTTAAGTGTAAAGTCTAGAGTATAATGACTTTTCTTCTAAATGAATGGTACAGCAGTTGGAAATCTCTTGATCATTTTATAAATATAACTAAATGCTTTCAGTCCTGTTCCTTCACCCTCCTGCAGCAGCAGAGCAAAGCAACTTATTCCCACACAAGGGAGCAGGATATGACATCCAAAAAAAACATCAGTAACTTCAGAGCTAGGTGAAACCAGAGCATTACCTTCTAAAAATCGAAAAGAATTCCAAGAATTCTTCCACTTCCCCAAAACATAAGGGCATTTTAAAAAATAGATATTTATACTTGTAAAATATTTAGGGGATGAGTGTTTTTTTTTCTCATCTCCTGGGTCCATTATAGAGTCAAACACGTAACTGAGGAAGTTCTCAGCATTGTAGACTAGGGTTTGCAAAGACATCTGAAGGATCGAGAGACAGTTCTTACTGAATTTCAGTTGGATTTGTGACTAAGCCCTCTAGGACCCCCTCAATAGTGAAGTCACAACAAACAGAAAAGAACAAGTGATGTCAGTAATAAAGACGTATACAAAACATATGACACCTTCTGCTATTTTACTCATTTTTTCCATTAATTCTAGGTTTAGAAATGTGTTTATTTTGATTTCAACTCCGATCCATTTTTCCCCAGAACTACTCACTTGATAAAGTATTTGATTCCATCTGCTGTATAAGCTTCTTCCCATCCATAAGGCAGACCTAAGATGAAATGAAGAAATAAGATGTCTCTCAAAGCTCAGGTGACACAAAGAACATAGTTTTGAAATGGTGTAAGCTAGAATGGTGTAATTTCAAAACATGTCATAAAAAGATTATAAATGAATTCTTGCTATTTTTGCAATAAATAATACAATTGCAATAAACAATACAATTTAATAAATATTTGCTGTGCTACAAAGCTATAAACCTTTCGATGATACTTTTATTACCAGCATTTCTTTTGTAGAAGCTGAAAGTCTGGTCAAATTAGAGTGTAGCACTTAATTATTTTTGAACTTTTTATAGTCATTTACACCTATATGAAGTGACCAAAAAAACCCCTATGTCTGTGGTCTGCTGAGGTCTGTTTTACTCTGTTATTACAGCTATTACATACAGATGGTCGTAACTATATGAGGTAGAAGTCTGGGCAGAAACAAATCCTCTGCTGTTTAGTTTATCACCAACTTCTGTGTTTATACATAATTCTTTGGGAATTTAGACACAAACTCCAAGACACTTAAGAGACAGATTCAGAGAACATACGCGCAGATATTTGTATGTATACTTATCTATGTCTACATAGCTTGACAAAGGTTAATTTACTAAATGCATTGCTTAATTTTGTGATTTACAGTAACGTTTCTGGGAGTTAAAGTATTTAATACTGCAATGTTTAGCATGAATTAAGATCAGTAATTCTGAAAGGGTGCCATTTTTACGTGCACTAAGAAACGGCTCTCTTACCCCCTTTTGTAATTCTCAGTCATGCTAATCTTCAAAACTCAGTCCTGGCTTTTGTTCTTAGTTTGAAAGTTCCATCCATGAGAAAGATGAGTAATACTTTTAGTAGGGTGCTATACTGTATGACTTTAAAAATTCAATTTTCATAGGAAACCTTTACCTTTTTTATTACTATTTGTTCAAAACCAGATGTTTGTAGAGCTTGAAAAGTGCTGGAGAAAGAAGCATCAGTCAATGTGCAAAAATGCTCCTGATGTAGGCTTTTGTGATACTGTACTGCAATGTATATAAGGAAAGTGCAAGGTCCTGAAAAACCTCCCTTTTTTGGAGGCTGTATACAAATAAAATTAAAATATGCATGAAAAAATGTTCTGGAAGTGCTTTAGCTTGAAAGTCATCTCGAAATGTTAGTGTCTTAGGAGTTAAACTGTTTTGTTCAAGTCACAGTGTATCTCAAAGACCAGCTCATTAGAACCATCTGTGAGCCTGCCCTAGATTTAAAACTTTTATTTGAAAAATGTGCTGGACTGCACGCACCATATGATCTTTGAAAGCTGCTTCATACCGCGGCATGCCCTAAGTGCACACATATATTTTTTTTAATGTCTTTTTTAAAGGCTCGTTTTCTTTTCTCCCATCATCACACCACCTAGTGTGGTCCTTACTTCTTAAAAATCTGGAAAGGGATAACTTCAATTCTCACAGATAAACAGAGCTCATTACAGCTACTGAATCATGACGTGGCACAGTAAAGCAGGTACAAACCAGCTGAGAAGTAATTATTCCTGTAGGCACCAAGTGAAGAGCAACAAATAAGTCTACCAAAACTCCAGAATTCAGGAAGGGAACTTGAGAATCGGTAACTGTAGAACAGCATCATTACTGTTTAGTATAGTTGAAAAGCAGAAAGCCCATCGGATTAATTTTTCTTCCATTCACTTTTACCCCTTATTAGTCACTTATTTCAGGCTTCTTCCCATTTTTAGAACAGATCTATACAATCTGTTCCTCAAAACATGCCACCTACTACCTTTGAAAGAGAATAATCCACAGCTACTCCCCTTTAAATACAAGGCAGTTGCTGTCTAAGAGTTCTCAGGCTCTGAGTTCACTATGAAGGAAGGAAGAAAAGGAAGTTTTAAGTTATAAATATTCTAGACACAATCACTAGTTTTTCATTCCTCTCTCATAAAAGATGGGACCTTTATTCAACGCGGATATTCTCTAATGATTTAAATGCCAATAGGACTCATCCTTCCATTGCTTCCATCTGCCGTGGCCATTCCTCATTCCTGCATGCAACATGCATATCCAAAATAAATGACAACGGATTTGCTCAATTATGAATAAAACGTCAGCATCTGCTCTGTGCTCACATGGATCCCCTACATCACCTGTTTCATTCATCAGTGATAAAACATGCTGGAGGGGAGGGATGCCATCCAGAGGGACCTGGGCTGGAGAAATGGGCCCATGCCAACCTCATGAAGTTCAACAAGGCTAAGTGCAAGGTCGGAGTGCATCTGGGTCGGAGCAATCCCAAGCACAAATACAGGCTGGGCAGAGAATGGATCGAGAGCCGCCCAGGGGAGAAGGATCTGGGGGTGCTGACTGACGAGAAGCTCAACATGAGCTGGCAATGTGCGACTGCAGCCCAGAAAGCCAACCGTACCCTGGGCTGCATCAGAAGTGTGGCCAGCAGGTCAAGGGAGGTGATTCTGCCCTTCTACTCTGCTCTGGTGAGACGTGGAGTACTGTGTCCAGCTCTGAAGCCCTCAACACAGGAAAGACATGGACCTGCTGGAGTGGTTCCAGAGGAGGCCACAGAGACCATCACAGGGCTGGAGTCCCTCTGCTGTGAAGACAGGCTGAGAGAGTTGGGGTTGTTCAGCCTGGAGAAGAGAAGGCTCCAGGGAGACCTTATGGTGGCCTTCTAGCACCTAAAGGGGGGCCTACAGAAGAGCTGGGGAAGGGCTTTTTACAAGGGCATGGAGTGATAGGATGAGGGGGAATGGCTTCAAACTGGAAGACGGTAGATTTCAATTAGATATTAGGAAGAAATTTTTCACTCTGAGGGTGCTGAGACGCTGGCGCGGGTTGCCCAGAGAAGCTGTGGAAGCTCCATCCCTGGAAGTGTTCAAGGCCAGGCTGGATGGGGCTTTGAGCAACCTGGGCTGGTGGGAGGTGTCCCTGCCCATGGCAAGGGGGTTCAAACTAGATGATCTTCAAGGTCCCTTCCAATCTAAACCATTCTATGATAATTACACTTTTCTTTTCCCCCTAGTAATTTGATTAAAATTATGTTTCCCTTTTCTTCTAAATGAAGAACAGTACGTAGGTAGCAATGATAACTGATGCTCTCTATTCTTTTCTTAACCAGGAAAGACTATGCTTTTCAAGAACACAATACATTTGTCACCTATAAATGAGACTCTGGAGATATCTCCACAGCTTTATTTGCCTTTTTGACTTTATGTGCATTAGATTGTATATCCTATCCACTCTTTATATGCTTCAAAGTTCCGCCTATATCGGTAGGCTTTTTAATGCTTTTATTTTGAACGTTTTTACTCTTTCTCCACTAGTTTTTCACTGCTGTTCCCTTTACTCCTTTCCTTCACTGTTAGATTTGTACTTCTATTTCTCAATATTTCCCATGGTAGCCAGGAGGCTCTCATGTTTTGCATCATATTTCCCTAGACACCATCTTCACTTCCTTCAAGCTCACTTTTGCCATGAATCATTCATAAGTTGTTCTACTTCCTAGTGCTCTATTTTTTCACACCCTCCAGGGTCAGATTTGTTGCCTGTCCTGGGACTTTGAAAGACTGCTAAGCTCTCACACCTGGAGTAAATGGGAAGTAAAGGAGCTCAAACAGTCAGATACATATTCTGAAAGATATAGGATTTAGCCTATATAAACTCCGTCAGTCTTAGGTTTCCTGCACATTTAACATTTCTTCTGAAAATTGCTACAGTCTTTGACGAAAATTCATAAATAATATATCTTGGCTGCAGTTGTCTGCATATATAATCTTAAAAAAATTACAGATTTACAAGTTTTAAAAATAATTTCTTTTCAGCAGAAAATACAGGGCTTCTTGCTATTCAAACATTTGTGATTATCTATCTTTTGCAAGGTAAAGAAAATGTAAAACTGCCAAAGTAAACGGTCCAAAGCATCCTTTGCTCAAATAAAATAGTCTCCTGAGAGTGCACGTTAGCCAAAATACATTATAACCTACCATTATTTTGTTCTGATTATATGCATTTAATTAGGTTTAATACAAAAGAGATTTCTGTAATTCTACGTGAAAAACAACAAACCGCTTGCTGTTGTACATATATCAGTAGTGCTGGAGCTGGTCACACAGCAGCAAGGCAGTATCCCTGGTGACTGCCTGCCTCCTCAGCTGCAAGATGCCTGCTGTGATAACCACTGCTGTAAACTTAACATTATATAAAGAAGAAAGGCAGTGACAAACAAAAAAGGACAAACAAAATTTTCTTGATGCATGATAAAGTGTGGATCTTATCCATCTTTATCACTTCCTTGGGTTAACGGGAAGAAAATGCAGCAGCACTGATACTTGCTTGGATGCAGTAAGCAGAAAGATAAACATCAGCCCAAATTACAAACTTGTATGAAGCGAGACATGTTGAAGATTTTGCCCACCGTTTCTAAGACAGAATGCATATACTGTCCTTCATGCTTCAGTACAGCCCTCCTACCATAAAAACTGCACATAGCATGGTCAACGTATGTCCCTAAATGAAGAACGGAGGAAAATACAAAAATTAGGAAAAAGCCTCAAACCTAGAAACTCTGCAGTAATGTAGTTGTTTTTTTTTCCCCAATAAGTTAGTTTAAAAATATTAATGAAAAAGAAATGTGGAGATCAGCACATGAAACTAATAAAAGCAGATACCATAGCATGAATATTCAGTTCACTCAAAACTGACAGTTATTTCCCTAACATCTAAATACTGCAAACCAAAGTGTTTTATTTTTCTTATTTTCTGACAAAATTACTTAAAGGAAATGAGAGATTTAGAGACTATAGTAAGAATTGTTCAAAAATTTACTGCTCACTAGGATTTTATCTAGATTTGGCTAATGTGGTACTACTTAGATGCTTCAAGAGAAGTATGTTCTTAAGTGCTTTATTTTGGCCTTAAGGCCAGACTGTAAAACCCCACTTCCATTATACGCAGTCACACGAACGTTACTGATGAAATTGAAAAGACTGCATAGGGATAGCTGCCTACCAGAGGTGGTAATCTCGCCCTCAAAACTCTTTTGTGAAGCATAAACTTCTTTCCAGCAGCATTCACAGCTTTGTCATCCACCACAAAAAGGATGTTTGACTACAATTCGTTTCATGCTAGGGCTAAACAATCTCGTGGCTGTATCATTAAACCACCTCGTCTGGAACTAATATGCAGTATCAAGCTTAAGGGATGTAATATCTATCTGGAATTCAAAAGCCATATAGTATAAGTATTCAGGTTCACAATGAACAGATTCTTTGACCAACAACAGAAATATGGATGTCTTTTTTACATACCTTTTAAAAAAGATACGTAAAAAAAAAATTCTTGTATGATCTGTAAAAAAAAAAATGTAAAAAAATCTTTTAAAAAACATATGTAAAAAAAGCTTGACTTTTCCACTTATATGTATTTTTTTAAGTAACAGAGCATGAGTTAGCTCAGAACTACCCTTTATTTACCTCCTCATAATTTATTTATATTTAATATTAGATTCTCAAAAATGATGACATTTTTTAAGAAATAGCAATTACCTGCTAAAATTATTTCTGATATACAAGATTTGCTAAAGGACATTATAAACAGTTTTCTCTGTCACTTGATAAATGAGGTTCCGATCTTTTCAATATCCACTAATTCAACTCTTACCAACACTAAACCTCCCTCATGTGGCCTCAGTGCAAAATTTGTTAGTTGAGATTCCTGATGACTTTGGCTGTTCTCTTTGAGCTATCCAGGCAACGCAAAGAGGATGGAAAGCTGAAGATCTGACTTGTTGGTTTTAAGGTCTTGGACTCCTGAGTGCTACTGGCACATGGGAATATCCCAGACAGGAGACTGAGGCACCATACGATGCGAGACCGGCAGAGGAACTCCTCTGTGAGTTATGAAATTTTACACAGCTAAAGCAAAAGTTTGTGGAGGAATATCCAGCCTTTGTTGAGTGTGCTCAATAGGGTGCAGGCATAAAACGGCCCTTTATTTTTTGAGGCTGTCAATAATATATACTGTATTTTACTGCTTATTTGTGAATTAAGTATAAAAACTCAGGTTCAGAAAAAGAGCTTTCAGAAGTGAGTACGCACTTCTGGCATTTGCTTGTGTGCCACTTTATTCTTTAGACCATTTCAAGTGCTCTTACCACAAACAAATGTGTTTCATTTTGAGAATAATACTCTGCTAAGGGGACATTCCATTCCTTTCTTTCGCATATCAAATTCCATTTTAAAGAAATTGTTCTTTTTCTTTTGTTGTTGGTAATTTAATAAAACAAAGATGGAGTAAGTAGTTTTCAACTGGAGACATCTGGGAAATACTAGCAACTGAAATTTATGCTAATTTAGAGTATGGTTGGCAGATTGGCTTGTCTGCCTTCAGTCTCGTTTCTAGAAACCATGCTTCATGAAAAATATTTTTCTTACTTTGGATGCTCAGGGCATGATGAAAGATGACTTTGTGTTTTCACGTTTCCTGTTAATCATAAGATTTTGACCCATCTACGTTGGCAAACTCATTAATCTCTTATTAAAACAATGACATCATATCAAGTTACAATTTAGAATGAGAGTTATAAAATAGTTTGCTTCTCATACTGAAGGGTTATATGATCAACCTTAAGATCTTTCTGGTAATCTTGAATTACAAACTGTTATAAATATTTTTCCTCCATTGTAATACTTGTCTGTAAATAACTTGGCACAGTTAATTAGAAACAGTACGGATACAACAGAAATTGTAAAATATGAACAATGATCAGTCAAGTGACTAATTTAAGGAAATAAGCATGACCTCCAATCAGTACATGTGATCAGACATTATTGTAGGCATATTGCTCTCCTATCTAACAAATAAGGAAATCCAAATTTAGAACAAACTCTGCCCAGTGTGTGCACTTAAGCTCTTCAGAAATGAGTGAGAGCTACAGTCATCCGAGCAATGAGGTTGCTGCTATGTGTCTTCAAGATGGATAAAGAATTATCTTCCTGAAACATTACTTAAAAAAATGTACCTTTTCAGAAACTGAATGTTGGAAATATGACAAAACCCCCAAACTACATATTTTTCAAATAAAGACTAATATTCTCTTTTCAAAAAAAGTTTTAGGTACTGTAGGACCCAAGCACTTTAGACTGTTATTAAAATGAGAAGCAAACAGCCTAGCCCATGCTCGTTTTTACCCATGCAGGAGGTTAGTAGTGAAAGTACAACATAAGCACAACACAAGCACAACACACTTAACAAGGGCAATAAAATACTTTGTTCTGCTTAGTTGATGGCAATTGAATGCGTACAACCAATTACACAGAAATGGCAGAAGCCACCGGAGCTTGCAGTACCTACTTCACGATAACATTACTATAAAACATTCTGACTTCTAAAGGGAACAGAAAGAGTATAGCAAATTAAGTACCGAGCTGTCTGCTTCACCAAATAGCAGCTGTTCTAAGGTACACAGGAGAAGGTACAGACTTTTGTGAGGACAGGGAAGGTAAATAACCCACCAGCAACCAACAAAAAAACATCAACTTTTGGATAAATCCTCCTTTTAGCCCAGAGGTAAAACAGAAGATTTGTGCCATTACCTGCAGTCACAGGCTAGAATCTGAGCATCTACACCAGCTACTGCTGTGAAACTGGGAACGTCTTTTTAGCACACAAAACGCTGAAGACTGCATTCCTTGAAATGCTGACGTGAAAGGTATTCAAAGTACTACTAATGATTATTATTTTTGTAATGTAATCACCTTTCAGAAAAAAGGAATGATTTAGCAACTTACATTGAAAAAAAACAGCTTAGTATTGCAATACGCTTATAATACAATCAGTATGTATCACATTTAGCTTACAGTGCCTTTTCACATACCACACATCTGACAGTCAGAGGCCAAGACACCATTAAGCTGTATGCCCTTTGACATTACAGCTGTTTTGGTCATGAATGTAATACGTTTGTCGAGTCATTAGGTCAGGAAAGCATAAGCCCCCAAAGGTAAGGGATAATGAAAGCAGAGAAGAATTTAAGACTAGCTCATTCTGACCAAACACTGAATTTTGCATAATCTACTGGCTTATATTATTTGCTTTTTAAAATGCATTGAACATCCTCATTGTCTGAGAATTATTCTTGTATTTCTCACCTACACTGCTTCTTACTAAAATGCTGCTGGCTTTCCAGTGAAAATAGGTAAGAATGCAGTGACCAATCCCTCCAGATTCTTATGTTTATTGTGGTTGAAGAATCTGTGGATAAGGTGGAAGCAATACAGAACACCAGAAAACTGCAGAATGCAGAAATCTACCTCTTTCACAGAGAAGGCTGCAAAGAAAAAAAAAAAAATCATACCAGTGCTCCTTATCCTCTACTGGCTCCCATCTGCTTTGGTTTGACAACTCAAAGATGTTTTATTTTATTTTAATGTTAAAGGCTCCAATAACAGAGTGTCAATTGTGACACAGCAAGAGAAATACAGGATCATACAGCTAGTAGTGCTCCCTCATAACGTCTTAAAAATGGTAAGCATGTTCCCCATTACATTTTTTTCAGTCTTATCCAGCTTTAAAAAAAAAAAATAATTCCTTTCTATAAAATAATTGCAGGCTTTTTTCTACAGTCTTCCAGTACGGACTGTTAACATGATGCTGTCTGTCTGTAATTGGTCAAGAGCACGTTATTATTTCCACTGCTGAGTGAATACACTGTAATTCATAAATTAATTTTTGAGGAATATTTGCATAAGTTAATTTGAAATTTGTTTTGTTTATACCTACGAATCTTGAACTGCTGAAAAGAAGACAGGAAACACGTTATTTATTATAAAATTAGAGAAATGGTCCATAACTGGGGAATTCTACACAAATGCCAGGTAAGCTAAAAAAAAAAAAAAGTTTAATTCCCAGAAGTAAGTACTCTATTGAGAACATGCTTGTTCCAAAGTCGTACAATCCACTTCCATCTGATTAAAAAGAATCTGGAATAACACATTTTTATTCCAGAAATACCAGCCTCTGCACACAGGGACTAGGTAATTGGGAATAGCCTGCAATAATTCACTGTACGGCCCAGCTCTAAAGCATTTCTTTCTTCCTCAGTTTCTCTACTCTCTTGCTCCCCTGACTCCTCTCTGTTCCGGAATTCATCCATCTCCTCCTTTCCTTACTGGATCAACTTCTCTTGTCACCATCTATTGTGCTATCCACCCACTTCCATCACTGTCATCGCACATTGCTCACTGACGCATATGATTGTTAAATATAAGTTTAATTAGAAAGCATTCATTGGTAACAAATTAAAATGACTGTCTAAAATTAGAATTGAGCAGAAATTGTCTGAGATTTAAAAAGCAATAGTATTACATGATATGCCTTTCTTGCTAAGTAATATCTTACTTTTTTGCACTGATGATGAAATTAAACTGCGCAGGGGGCTGGCATGAACCACCTACAATGGAGAGACACAGAACTACTCTCTGCTGAGCTCATTGCACAGTAAGTACAGACCAAAGTAATGCTTTTCCCTTTCGAAGCAAGAATTGTAAAAATGCATTAACACAAGACATTCATTTAGCCCGTTACAAAACCTGCTGGAGCTACACATAAATAAAAGAAGGGTTTTATTTACAGGAAGATATGACATAAAGCCAGCACATTTTAAAAATTATGTGAAAAGTTCTTAGAAACTAGGATAGATACCTTTCCTTTTTTGTTATAAATCTGAAGAAAAAAAAAATCCACCATGTGCCTAAATTAGCATACATTATTTTACCTTAACTGTAAAGGATTCAAACCTAATACCTGTAGCAATCACTAATGCAAGGCAAGATCTCCATCCTTAACTCCCAGTTAGTGATACATATGCTCTATGGCACAAGGCAATAGATCTAGTTTGAGACTTACATACATTTTGTACCTCATCGAGGTCTCCTTCATAAGCACCAAGCAATTAGTTTTCCTCTTGCAAATTCTCCTTAAAAAAATACTTCTAAAAAGCTTCCTATATCATTCTTGGCAATCAACTTTCTCCGTACTTCTTTCCATTTAAATTATCACACTTGTGCACCGTATATGTCTAAGTAACTCTGCTAGCCCTCAGCTTCTCACTCCTACCTACTGAAAAAGAGTGAAAAAATGTGACAACTGAAGGAACTGACAGAAAAGCATACCAACCCGCTTCAACAAGATGAGAACTCATAGCGTTAGCATACATTGACATTCCAAACAAAGGTCTGATCCCCTCCCTGCCAGCCTTAATCCAGCTCGCTCAGGATGCTCATAGTTGTGCAGCCACAGAAAATTACCTCGGCATTAACTGCACAAAAGTATGCACAACTCCTTTGGTTCAGCTCCACACTGTAATGGATACTTATTTTTCGGTACCTGAAATAATGAGACAGTCGCTCCCTGGCTGGTGCGCAGGCATACAGACCCCCAGAGAGACACGGGGTTACCCACCTCTCCTGGTAAGCAGCAGACAAGGGCTGAGCTGTGCTTGGCAATCAAGCCAGGGATGTCAGCCTTGAGCTTCACACCCTGGTCTGGGACTGAGACCTCAGGGTTCAACTCCTGTCTCCCCTGTGTGTTTCCTCTGACTGTGAGCAATTTGCAGCTCCATGCTACAAAATTTGGAAGCTTCCCCCACCCCCATGTCAAAACATCATACTATAATTAAGGATTAATATACCAAAATTCTCAGCATTATGTCAACAGAAATTAATAGAGAGACAATTTAGGAAGTATTTACCATCCAGTAAAATTGTTGATTCTGCAGAGTTTTGACTTCAGTCTCCATAGCCACCAAGAGCAAGTACAACTTGCATGGGAAGACGGACAAAGTCAATTAAGTTTTTCATAGTGGGGTCACAGTGTGAACTAGACGAGTCCATACACTTCTAAAGGTCTGCTCTTTAATGAAGTCTTCCTTCAGAGATGCTGTAAATTAACCTAACGAGACTGCTCTAATCTTGTTAGCTCATCTGCATTTTCAGGTATAATAATATCGCTTACTTGTTTTTCATTATTAAAATGTTTTGATTTGAAAGTCAGTACAGACAGTGCCTATTCAAAAGCTGACTCATCTTTTCTCATTAAAGGTAAGTGAATGGAGAGAGAATAAATTGCTTTTCTAGCAGCAACAACAGAGTTCTGAAATCTAGGTCACATTAAAGAACTGTCTTAAATACAGGCTTTAGAAACTGAATTGTCTTTTTCCTTGCTGTGAACATTGGGAATAACATACATGTTCAGTCACCAATAAATTAGCTAGCAGCTTGTTAATAATTGATGCTTTAAATATGTTTTTTTGTTTGATCAGGCTATAAACTATTCTATCCTTATTAGTCTCACCTTTTATCTAGCTCCTCTGCTTGTACATAATTACAAGTTGTAATGTCCTGATTCTCGGACATCAAATTAAACAAGTGGGGTCTAATTTCTAGGTCCTCTAACACTACCCGCAAGTAACACCGGTTAGGTGAAAACAGTGTCATTCCTCACTCACATTCAGCAAAACATGGTTTTAGTCCAAGTAAGGAGAGTTCAGGGATAATTCAGGATTTAAAACCCATCTGTAAACAGACATTTCTTTGAAATGCCGTTGAAAAACAGGATTAGAATTTTGTAAGAGCTTGACTAACTGGATCAAGCGTTTGAAATAAACAGGGTGTAATTCAATAAAGACAAAAGCAAAGTACTACCCTAGGTGCGAATAATCAGTTGCACAAAGCAAGCAGGGTATATCTAGCCAGCCTTTGGTTCAGAAGAAAGGGCTCTGGAAGTACAGGAAAGCCCAGACTTCACATGAAGCAGTAACATGAAGCGATCAGGGAAAGGGAACACCATCTGGGGACATAAGAGCCAGTGTGCCATATTTTAAAGCAAACAACTTATTATTCCATTTTTGTCTCCTACAAGAAGGTCTCAGCTACAGAACTCGGTACAATTCTGAAGAATTGGGGAGAATTCAGAGAAATACAAGCGTGATGAGACGGCTAGAAGAGATACTCTGTAAGGAAAAAATGAGCTAACTGGTAGCACTTTATTTTCAGGAACAGAAAGAGTAGAGACACGATATGGTCTTCAAATATGTTAAAAGCTGCCGCAAAGAGGAAAGTAGTAAGGTGTTTTCAATAACTATAGGGATGAAGACAAGTAATAATGGGCTTAAACTGCAATGGGAAAATTTAGGCCAAAGCAAAAGCTTTTTAATGGCAAAGATAATTAAGGATGGGACTAGTTAGCCTACATAAGCTGTGGAATATGCTAGACAAATAGCTGTTTGGATTAATGTAGATATAATTCATGTTGCTGGAGGCAAGTGGATGCACTACCTAATTGCTGGAGGACCTTGCTAGCTGAATCTTTTCTGATTCCTTGGTGGCAAAGTACTATCTGTTAGTTTTCTAAACTTCTGTATAATTTATATTACATGCAGGCATTTCTTCTGCTTCCCGTTTGCAAGGCAGTTTTATGTCTTGTGTTAACAGGAGTTATAGATTTTAATTATATTATCTACCAAATGAGTCTTTGCTTGTCTCCTTCCAAGCATTTATTGTAAAACCAAACCAATCCTGGCCAAAGAAACAGGCTTTATAGTATGTTTTTTTTAGGTCTGTCAGATAGCAGCTGAAGTCACACCCCAATAATAACAATAATTCTAAAAACAAACCAAACCACCAACAACAGCACAGCCAACGGTAAAACTGTGAAAGTTTTCTTGCTGTTTACTATCTTCCTAATGAACTATTCAACCTTGATTTGGCTTTACTGGCCTTATTTATGTAACATTATAGGCACTGTATTTAAGTACAAGTACGCACTTAAATACTGCTATTTCAGCAGTGATGCTGCTATAGCTCAGTGGTCTCAAATTGTTTTGAGTCAGGCATCACCACCCACACTCAGAAATTCTCATAGATTACCATAATGAACCTTGTAATTGAAAAGAATGTAAAAGTGCTAAGTTTCTGTAGACAAGCTGTAAATCAGTTTTAAGACTTTTGTGGTTCACTGGCTGTTGACAAACTACAGCTTGAAAACCACAGCTATAATTTTAAATTACTTCAAAATATGTGGATAACCATGCATTAAAACTTTAATTCGGATCAAGTGCACAGCACTGAAACATAGCATCAAACATATAGTACCAAAATATAGCAATTACAAACAGAAAGTCAAGAGACCAAAACCAGTAAAACTTTTCCAGGAAATTGTAACGGCACCTATGCTGGCTGTCTCTATTCTGAAGTCTGTGCTTCCTCATTAGCCATTTTCCTTTCCTAATGAAGCTTTTAAGAGGGTAAGACAGTGTAAAGGTGCTACTTGACACTGTTCCACAGTCAAGGCACCAACTGACATTTTTGTTCAATGAAAATGCACTGCAGGAATATAGCATACAGTAATGATAAAACAGAAACGAAGTATTTTTATAAATCCCTAACAAACTTGACAGTTATCTAAGAATGCAGAAGGATATTATCTATATTGTAATAGACTCTAGTAATAGTAGGTTACTCTCCAGGGATAAATATCGATATGACACCTGGTCAGAAAAAAAAAATCATTTATTTAACTCAGGACACTTCTGTTAAATCCTTGCCTTTTCCCCCTCCCCCGCCTTTGAATGAGTGAGTCAGCTGCTTCGTGGCTCAAATTCCTCCTTAAAATGGGGATAATAATTTTAATCAAGATGTACAAAAGATGGAAGTAAAGCAGATCATATTAGATTTACAGACTGAAGAATGGACTTCTCTCACAGGTCTCGTGCTCCATTTTCATTTAATATCCATGCACGCTTATTTAAATTTAATTTAAATTGCAAATATTTTAAAAATTGTACATTATTATATTTCTCAAGTGGAACACTTCCTTTCTGTGCATGAAACATTTGAAAATTCTTGGATAGATTTTCCTTTTGGAATTACAGTTCTTGAACACTGTCAAAATTACAACTCTTTATTCTTATTTACCATGCAAGCAAAACTGGAAATTTAAATGATTTGCAGAAAATTGACAGTCTTGCTGCAGTAAATGGTTATGTAGAATAAGCTTTTGAATTCTAGACTGTGTCCTTGTAAAATGGTATTAAATATGCCTTTTTTTTTTCCCCCTGAGGATTATAGAAGCCATTTTGCCTGTTATGCAACTTTGAATTTTAATTTTTCTGAAAGTACATAAGCTGTTCACCTTTGGGCTTCTCACTGTGATCTGACTGGCAGTGTATCTAAGGAGTTGCTGATAAGCTATCAATTTTTTTATGAAACATTCTCATTGTCAGAACTAGGCAAAAATTCAACAATGTCTATATCACAGGGCAAAATGGATCTACTTCTCATCTCATGTGCATTTGATGTTACGTATCAGAACAATTAAAATTAAGTCAAGGGTTATTTTCAGTTTACATCACTGTAAATGTAAAAGGAAAATTACTAAGTTTTATTTCAATTCCCAAACTATATTCCTGTGTTGCATTAGCAAAGTTTTCAGATCAGTAAAGAAATACGGGTACTCTGCAACTTAATAAATAATAACATTAAAATTTCTTGCTACCTTAAGTTTAATTTTTGGACAAACTATCGGTTTGCATAGTAGCCACTGTTTCTGCACAGTGTCACTCCCAAGGTGTGGTTGGTAGCAGGGATCTCCAGTCAGAGCACATGCTGAACAGGAAGACAACTGCTCCTTGTGCCTATAAAACTTTCTGTTGAGCTGAGCTGGACCAGAAAACCACTGCCCCACAGAGAATAAATCAGGTGATGCACTCAGCAGCAGCACGAAGCTCCTGTCTTGCTCTACCTTGTCTTGCCATATGTTGTCTTTACAAGATGAGACTGAACAAGAAAGTAACTAAATTCCAAATTCAAGAAAAACTGGGAGATGCTTCTGCTACATAAGGGAGAGGTTTTCTGTCTCAAGTTGCCTTCAGAACTCAGTGGAGGCCAGGAAGACACGCGACAGGCACACCTACTCCTGCTCTCGTGTAAGGAAACATGGATTTTGGAGCATTGTTCTTGAGAAGTTGTCAACATTTGGTGTAATGCCATGATGCTACATGAGGAGTACAGTGCCAATATTCTGTGGCAAAAGAAAGCAGTACCCATGAGCTAAAAAAATCAGCATGATTCTGTAAGTAGAAGGAGCCACTGATGATCAGATTATATTCCAAAATTACCAATGTGATTCTGGGATTTATCTTTTTTTTCTTAAATGCCAACTCAGAAAAGATGCAACAGTAAAAAGTTAATTTTGTAACTTAATATTATTACTTTCCACAAAAATGAAATTACCCTCCCATTAAATATTTTTGTTTTGAAGAGAAATTCTTCAACCTTCAGGGACTAGTAAAACTGCGTGTTTCCACTAGATAAAACCGTTGATAAATTCTCTTTTGGGAAAACTCACCTCTTTTGTTGTTGTTGAAAGTTTCAAAGGAAGAATACATTTTAGTTTCACCAAATTAATATTTTCTAATGGAAGCACTGTGTCAGAAATTGTTTAATTGACAAAAAAAGGGGAGCTGTACAGATGCGTTTAGGATATACATTGTATAATTTAATAGGTGTCTTCTATTTCTGATTTTAGTAATTCTCTGAAATATTTATGGCCTTGCCAGAACAATGAATACAGAGAGTTATCTCTTTAGTTATCATTATGCTGCTCCTTCCAAGCAGCTTTTCCAGTAAGGAAGAAAAGGTGCATTTCTAGTTTATTAGCCGAAAGAACATTAAAGGTATGCTATCCTCCCAGTGCAGAATTGTGCCCACAGAGATGATCTTGCAGGAAATAATTTTCTCTTTCTGATACTAAAAATGTAAAAAGACACAGCAGCATGAATTTCAGCAAATGCTAGCATTCAGACAGTATTCTTGGGGTCAACAGAGGACTCATATTTTGATATTCAGTCTCTGCAAATGCATCTTTAATATCACTAGCCTAATTAACAGAAGTCAAGTTATCCAGGGTATGCCTACCCATGTTACAATTACATCTGGATTTTGATGTACAGACATAAACCAAAAAGGGCTGGGGGGAAACAACCCATGCTTACATGTCAACTTTTTCAGAACTCTCCCGATAAACTACAGCCAATTATCTGTACAAAACTATAGCACTATTGTATCTTTAATTTCAGAAATAGTAATGATGTATATGGCATTAATTCTGTTGCAACAAACACACCAGGGCTGCAACAAATAAATAAAATGAATATGAATGCTTAACAATATTAGCTCTTCTCAAAATAGCAAAATTGTTATTTGTGGAGACTTGCTACTCTACCTTACAAATTTGTTCCACCCACACTGTCAAAAGAACGGGAAGGGACAACTAACACTTTGCTGAATATGGAATGGTGTTGGCAATTGACCATAATACAGTTTAAAAAAACTAAACTGAAAAATGGGATAGATTCCATATTTCAGCTTTTAATGCCTGAGATGTATGACTTTGTCTGTGGTCCAAAAATCAAAAGCAACTTAACTACCAAGAGAACAAGCACGAATGGGTGCTGCCCTCCAGCAGTTTCCATTGCCTTCTTTTTATAGGTAGCCAGCATACAAGGAGAATGAATGCAATAAGCGGGCAACTGAACTTCTGCAGGATCTGCATAAGCAAATGTATAGTGACTACTGTGATGAGCAAGATCAGTATCAGTAAGGTAAGTAGGATTTTTGGAAGCTATGTTAATTTGGAGATCGTTTTAGTGAACTTCAGCATAATTGCCATGTGTCAGATCCCAGGATGACAACAAATTAGAGGAACATGATGGGGGAAAGATAGTTCAGGATGCACTGCTTGAGTTCCTGCTGAGTGGACAAGCAGACTTCGCAGCACTTAATGGATACTGATGACCAGGATTATATCAGCAAGAGCAAGACTGTATTTTTTGGATAGAAATTTCAGAGGCAGAGTGAGGAAATTAGCAGTCAAAATACTTGAAAGCTGCATTATGCTAGTGCACATCTCAAAATGCCAATTGCCTCCTATTTTATGAGGACATAAGTATGTTCCAGGGTTAATCAGATTTTCACCATTACCAGTACCAAGTGTATTTCTCTCCTAATTTTGTAACAGAAAGGAAGAAAATGCTTTCTCAATTATTTTTAGAATTGTTTGAACCATATGGACTACTAAGTGCAGCCAGCAACTACTTTTAAATGCTACAGTTCTTCCACCGAGGCATTATTATCCTTTGTATGATGAAAGTAATTTTCTTTATGTCTTCAGGAGATGCTCGTATTCTACAAAGCAGAAAGGCCTCTCAAGTCTTAGTTTCTAAAAATAGCTTACAGTCTTTCAAGAAGATGAGGAATGGATCTTTCAAGGGATGAGCTTGATTATTCTGTTTATTACTTTCTTATTTGCATTTCTGGATCTTGAGGATCTGTAGTAGTAAGCACTGGAAAAAGAGTTGTTTTTTCTTAAACAGAGTTCTCATTTGAAGAGTCGCCAAACTGACTTCACACAGCTGTCATTCAACCTACAAAGCTCAAAACTGATCTGCAGCATTATCACAAGGCAATGTGTACTTGCGGATTTTTCAGGAATACACTGAACTTCTTTAAACCTCTTCCCTCAGGTAAAAAGTCACACTATTACAGAGGAAGAGGTCAGTTTGTGTGGCTAATTCATAAATATGTCATTTTGACCTGGTTGTTAAGGGAAGCAGTTTTCTTTTGGAAGAACACTCCACAACCTTCTCTTAGTGCCTAGACTTTGTTTTACATGTATTGTGAATGAATCAAAAAGGTAGTTTGGTTAGGGCTCCTTTACTTCACATACAAAATGAAGCAAATAATGAAAAAGAAGTTCTATTTAGAAGGTAAAATATATCAGGACGGTTGCCCAGCTATACATTTTATCCACTTATCAATCTCAAAAATATTAACTCCAATTCTCTAAGAATTCATTAACAAATTATTACGTTATGGACATCTTTCCTGAAAAAAGCAAAATCTTCAGTCTGCAGTATAACATCTATTCTACTTTCTTCTCTGATGTATGATATTTATGAAAGGCTACATACACAAGAGCCCCCTTTTTGACAGTCCATCTGCAAGAAAACTGAAGATCACATGGGAAACATTTTGTGAGCATCTGGTGTAGAAGACTGCAGACAGAATGCTATTAAATAGTTACTCTGCTTTAACTATTTTTTTTTTTGAGAGAGAAAGCAAGTGGGGTTTCAAGCTTTAATCTCATACACAAGCTCGTCAGAGCCCAAATCTATCTGTAATACTCTCCAAATCGGAATGAACTCAGAAGGATGACGTTCAATCTTTAAATCCTTCTCTGCAGAGCTATTTTTAACCCTCAGGTTCACAAAATGGATCCCTGCTGTGGCTCCAGAGCTTTCCAATGTGTATTCTACATATTATGTTTGCCCCAGCCACATGTTAGAATTCAGTTGCGTTTAGAACTAGAAGGTTTCCTTGCACAATTTCGCATGTAGCGTGATAGAAACAACTCAATGTGACAGAACTCCACCACTGTCACTGGTGGAAAATCAATTATCTCCTCTTCTGGCCACTGTTATTCTTTTCACTTCCACCAGTAACTCTAATTCTAACATTCTGGACATTTCTGAACAATATTTTTATTTTCCTATTTTGCTTTCTTCTCCATAGAGTTATGTAATAAATAAATGTTGCATAAATAATGTCAAATAAAACATTTTTCATATCTTGAAACATTTCCTCAACAACTATATTTATTCAGTCCCTTTCTAAATTAATTCCCAAACAATGTAAAAAGGACATTCAAACCTTTGATACAATTATTGTCAACCATAATCCACCAGCTCTCCAAGAACTCCTGTAATGTGTCAGGCTGTTTCTGTTTTATTTTTACAAATCAGTCCATCTAAGCTGGATTAGAACTGACACATCTGCTCAACTATAGGTAAACACGATCAAAACATACAATCATTTCAATGATCTGAACCAGGAATCTTACAATAAGCCACCGTTGTTTCTTAGATTTCCAACTGCATGCAGTTTATTACAGTAATTGCTCATGAACTAGTGTAATTCTACCAATGGGAGGAGATTTCTGTTATTAACCTGAGGATATACGTGTATCTCCAAGTGAACTTGCAGGCTATGCTCACTCCCTACAGCAATAAAATCTTCATTAAGACACTTTGATATATGTTCATGTAAATTGAGCAGAATAATATTTTGTAAACATTCTGGTATGAAAACAGATGATTACAATCAGGAAATTCTGCTAGTTTTACATGATTCTGGAAATCTTCCTATTCCTCATTTTGGCGTTAATTTTCTCCTTAAAGTTTTCCAGGAAAAAAATGCACCCTGGAATAATTTTATATTCTAATTATAGTTTGATGAAGGTGCATACTGAACTGACACTAAACCTGCACTCTATGAGTGATTTATTTTTCCAGTTCACATCTAATTTTAAATAAAAATATCTATCTTCTTTGCTAATGAACTGATATCAGATTTAAAAGGTCTGGAGGATTTGTTTCCTCAAGGGCATTTCCTGACTTCAAAACTCACATTTAAAAATCCTTAACAATAATGCTCTAATTTTATAAGAATTTGGAGAAATCTTCTTATTCTGATGCATCCTTCATTTGGAAGAAGGATCTATATCTGTGTGGTTTAAGATACTGAGTTATTAAAGCTTATATTGCAAAATCCTGTTGACTTAGACTGCATTCACTGCTTTTGTTTAAAGCCTATCAAAGTCAACGGAAATATTCCCACCAATGAGTTTCAGGTGATGTCTTTTGAGACAAGGAAACCCAAGTCTCTAGAATCCCATGTGATGGTTACTTCTGATTTCTTCCTCCTAATGTTTAGATCAAGATGACCTTGAGCTACGGAAAGTCCTTGGTATATTGTTTTTGGAAGAGTGATGAATGCTATTAAAAGAATCAAAGTAACATTTTAATATTACACTTCCATTTTTCCTTTCATGAGGCCTTTGTTAGATAAAAGCCTGTTGATGAGCCTGAAAGTAAAGAGACTGTGCAAAAAGCAAGGGAAACGGAAAAACAAAAGTAAAAAGAAAAATTGAACCCACTGAGAGATCTCTAAACAATTTGCTCCATGGCTGCAAATCACTGAAGTCTCCAGTACCATCCATTGGCTTTACTGCACTCTGTAAACAGGCAACTAATTTCAGCTTGCATAGAACTTATCACTTGCCCAGTCAACCTCTCTAGAATGGGATGAAATGTATTGTGTATGTCTGAATTATTAGGTCTTTTCAGAAATCTGCTTACTTCCAGGTTAAACCTCTGAAGAATAAATCTTTTCTTGATTTATTAAACCACTGTACTCTTATTAAAAGGTAGTAAAAGAGGAACAAAACTCCTCTCTCTGGCTTAATGTAAACAGAAGAAATTTTCAATTGACAGTTAACAAAACTACATGTATACTATCAGACATAGCATAAGGAAATACCAATGCATTTTCCTGGAAGAATATTTATGATCCAAAAATATTCTGTGATGTCATTATAATTCAAGACATGGTTTGTTACAAAAATTTAATTTACTTTTTTGTTCTTTGTTTACACTATATATTTTCCGTAAAAGTCTCACTATTATTTATTCCACAACCTTCAGTGAATTAGAAAATATACCAAATTTACTTAAATAAGGTCATTATTATCACTACACCCATTTGACACTGGTCAAATGCATGCAATAAACTACCCTGGGATACCTGCTTAAAGTTAAGGAGGAAATGCACTTCCTATTTTAAGGACATTAATAGGGAAAACCACTTCTAACTCTAGACAGGTAATAGTTTTTCCTCATTCTGCAGTACTTCCTAGGAAGTCCTGACTAAATCTTAAGCAGCCAGAATGAAGGCAGCTCTGCAATCTTGGAATGAAACGAATAACATAGTGAACAAATTCTACTGGGTGAAGCACAAAACAGGAATGTGGCCAAATCACCGTGTAAAAATAGTCACAGAATTATAGAATGGTTTGGGTTGGAAGGGACCTTAAAGATCATCCATCTTGTTCCAACCCCTCTGCCGTGGGCAGGGACATCTCCCACTAGACGAGGTTATTCAAAGCCCCATCCAACCTGGCCAGTACAACTGTAAGAGAAGGCTCTGACTGTGGGTAGGGTAAGTTTAAGTTATGGTAAGGGTTGGGGTTAGAAAAGCAATGAGGATAGCCCTTATCAACACCAGCTCTCTTCCTGCGTTGTTAGGTCTTCCACCATTCTGAAAGACACAGGACCCTGGGCGCCTTACGTATACCACAGTCCAAACCCAATCCAAGCAGAACCTCTACTCAGGATCCTTTTTCCACATTTGGAAAAAAACCCCACATAGCGCCAACTGAAACATGCTACTCTCAATTAGCAAGCAAGACACTAAAGCCACAACATTTGATGGAAGAAAGGAAGTATTTATGCGTGTGTATACATGCACACAAGGATGCACACACTCACTCACAATCTACTTCCAAAATGGCACGGACAGACTTGGCAAGGTCTCTGGCTTCTGCTGCAAGAGCTGTTGTGACAGTAGGTCCAATCCTTCCCAACCTTGCAAGAAGTGCTTTAGTAGACAATGTTGTTCTTCTGTCACTAAGAGAGCAAAAAATAGTGTTTATTTGTAACATTATAAAATAAAAGATTACATTTAGTAAAGTAAACTTGTGTTTCTAGATTAGTTTTGGTCTTACTGTATGAACAAAAAAGATTCATACTACCAAATTGATGAGTTTGCCTCAGAAGCAGTTGTCTGTACAATAAAGGCATTAGAAAAGTTCAAGTCAATAAACATTCATGTCTCAAAATCTAGTGTCAAAAACTCAGTGGCTGTCAGGAAAGTAGCTTACTTAAAAGTAGTTTTCATATTAGCATTTAAGAAGGGACATTGCTTTAGGGGACCCAATTCTTATTTTCTGTTATCGAGTCAGTCTGCCACCTTAGCTTTTTAGTGTTTTATGCTTTAATCCTTTTACTAAAATAAAATCTACAAACTTTATAAAACATGTTACATCACTCTCGTGCAGTGCCAATGGGAACCGCTTTTAATTGATTAGGATTAGCATATAAGAACACAGACATCTAAAATATAACGGTTGATCTGATCCTGCAGAGTTTTTTAAAATAAAGTTCCAGCTAATGTCACTTAAATACATTTGATTTCTTTGAGAGCTTTACTGAAAAAGATGGCAGAACAGAGACCAAACAACTTTACTGTTACATAAATATTAATGGACATATAAATATTCATGGAACAACCTATATATCTGGGATATATAGGCACAATCATGCTGATATTCCGAAGGACCAGAGGCTGCTCTAAATCTTGTTGAATGTTCCTAGGTGCCTTTTTAAACAAGAAAAGTAAGAAAATGTAAATGGATATACATGTTATCAATTTATTTATATGCTACTGGATTAATGATGATGCAGAATCACTTGGGCAAATCTAAAAATAATTTAAAAAATTTAGAACCCACTGTTAAGGTTCCTTGCAATTTTAATTGATCCTTAGCACATTATAATTACTTCATGGAAACATCCAGACAACCATAGCTATGTAATTACTAACTGTTTTAATTTAATTCTGAGGTTTTTAATGAAGCTGTATCCTGAAAGCCTAATTTATAATTCATGCCATTCCCCCTCCACCAATAAAACGACACTCAGAAACATACAGCAAAAAATATAGGAAAAAAATAGCTATAAGACAGTTTTTGGAGACTTTGAAACAGTATTAGAGTTTTTCAATATTAATATTGCCATTTAAATATTACTAACTATGCCATTGTATTACCTTAAAACTGTTGAGGAAGTAGAGTTATCTGAAAGTATTTCATGCACAACCTGTTGGCCATAGTCAAGAAATTAACAGTTTATAAATCAACAGAGTCAAAAAGTTACTATCTTATAATTCAATGTTCTATTTGGGTGTGGGGAATTTGATTTGTAATTAGAGAGTCTAGTCTATTCCAGCTAGAAGTGTAAAAGTAAACACCAAAATATTATAACCCCTTTAAATGAAATAAATATCATAAAATAACTTTTCTGTTTCATAACATTTCCAAATACTATCAAATATTACATTTTCTGCCTTTTTCCTCTGGGGAATTTCACAGAAATTGATGCAAGCTTGTGACAAATCAGGTGAAAAAAATTATCTGATCAGCTTCATTTGTTTAATGTATAGCAAAACATAAAGATTAAGTAAATTCCTACATGGATCTGTACACTTATACACCATCTTTAGAAATGAAAGACAAAGTTACCTCTACAAATTGCAGCAATTTTTCAGTAGCCACCTCAAAGGTCTTCCTAGCTGATTCTGATTTCCGCAGCTGGCAGTCAAGCACTGTAACTCTCTTTCTCAAGTCTTGGATGTTATCCTGGGCAAGACATTTTAAGGTTTTAATTCTAATAATTTTCTCCCATGGCTCACATAGATACACGGTGTGAATTGAAATAGATGTCTGGTGTGTTTAACACCCATTCTTTTCTACATTTCTGAAAAACATAGCTGCTCCTGAGGCAGGTATGCCTGATCTGTGTGTAAATCAATTCCCAGACTGCAACAGATTTTGGCAAATGATATAAAGGTAAATTAAAATTGGCAGCTAACAACAGTCTTAGGGATGAAATTTATGACAGTTTGAACTGATTCACGAATGGATCAAAAATACCAACCTGATGGTGACGGTATCTGTCAGCAGGGTGGCATAAATAGCCAGTATGTGAACAAACCCAGTCCGCTAGTTTGCATCTGTACAACCTTTGGCCAACAGAGTAATTATGGCATATCTCGGAGAAAATTACCCCCTAAGGTTTCTCTGCATGCACTTGTATAACCTATTGATTGGTGTTATGCATCCCTCTGTACTTCAGCTACAAAGAATGTGAGCCCCATTAGACCAAGGTCTGGAGGCTCAAGGTTTCAGCTTGAGTCCCTGGCACTGCTCGTGTGAGAGGGCCACGAGTAAAGTCTTCACATGCATATGGGCATGTTTGTTTAGCTAAGTTGTTTGCTGAACAGGAGAGCTAGACCAAAATACTCTCCAAAATTAAGAAAGTATCACTATCAATGAAAATAAACTTTTACATCACTGTAGGTGATCTTTTCTGAAAGCCCGTTATAAAACTCTTCTAAAAAAAACACCCAAACCCACTTATTATCTTTACTTGAAGTAAATGAGTACACACATTTGTTCGTATACACTGTACAAAGCAGCAGAATCATGACGACTCTGAATGTCAAAGAATCTGTCAATTAAAACACTGTCCTTTGGTAAACTCACTGCCCACTACTGAAGAAGGAGCTGGTAAGCCCTCAGAGGGACCTCACTCTTTTATACTAGAAAGAGTATACTACAGAGATGTACCTACTTGATACTGCTTCTTTTGAGTAAGAAACGTAGAGAATCAAATCTCAACTCAGATTTTTGAGTGCTCACTCAGAATTTCAGGAATTCAAGCTAGCATCTCAGAAACAAATCTCTTAGAAAGCAACCCACACGCTATGAATTTCTTAAAATTTTGATATTTATTCAAGCCCTAGAAAACAAACTGTGCTTCAAAAATACCTGACATAAAAGATGGGGCATGTCACCCAGATGTTCAGAAAGAAGAACTTCCAGGGTGTGATTCACCTCATCACACACACTCACAATTAGATGAGAGGAATTCCTCCCTGGGAGCTACACGTACTTACTAGGTTGCTTCTTTGCAAACTTGTATACCATAGACCTCAGTTTTACCTTTTAATACCTTCTAGTATTGAATTAAGTCTCATGATGAAATAAAGCAACATTTCAGCAGATTTTCTTCGTCAATTCATATGCACATCCATTTTTCAGGAGAAAAGCCAAGGTAAACACACAAACGCCAACCTGCCTGCACTTGTTCAAACTGCATGTAGAAAATGGACCCGCAATTATGGGGAAAAATTTAAGAGTGCCTCAAATATTCTCTTCCTTAGCATGTTTTGAAATACCTCACTGGAGATGAAGTGGTTTTAAAATATGAGGCTCAATTGAAAAAAAAAAAAAAAAGGCAGGATACTGTTAGTAGCATTTAAATTATTATCTTGATTAAATCTGAATTTACTTAAAACAGTACTGGACTTTATATTGTTATTTGCCTAACAGAAACATAAAGATGAAGGCCATTTTTACATAAATACAAAAGCATACAAATATACGTATAATCTTTAAAGACAATATTTCTGCAGACCAAAAGCTATTCCTGCTTTAATGCTCGAGATATGCCATTTTGACCTATGACCCACATATGCTTCTAGCTCCTATTTTTCCAGCCCAAAGATATCTGGATAAAGGAAGACTCATATACTTCACATTACCCCTTTCACTACACATCATTCCAGTTATTGAATAATACAAGACAAACAGTGACCTACTTTAGAAAAGCAGATGAAAAGAAAATGAAAACAAGATACATGACAACAGCAAGGAAACCATGGTAACTACGACAGGCGACTGCTTTGCTTACTTTATTTTGGCCAGAATGATCAGTGAGCTGAGCCTTCAGCTCTACAATTTCAGCTTCTAATAGGTGAATTACTTCTTCATAGTCCATCTCCATTCCACGAGCCTGCCTTTGTGCAGCTTCTGCAAGGTGAATCCTACTTCGCAGGGCTCTTGTCTCTTCTACAGCTGCCTTGGCTTCCTACAGATGATAGGATTTAATTGAAAAGTTACAATTCCAGCTCACAAAGAAGTACAGATTTAGCTCAAAATTACTGCAGTTGGCATTAGGGCTACCTTTTGGTATTCATGGTTAGATGGCTCAATTGATAATTTTTAAGTGGACAATGTTCAAACAGAGGGCAGGTATTTACAGAGAGAGATAATTTTCCTAATAAATTAAGTCATGACTTCTATGATTACTGTACATCTAATTGAATGAAAGGTTTTACAGAAATGCACCTGGTGCTGCTAATCTGCCCCACCACTTCCATACTAAAGAAGTACTTTAATGAGATGTTACTTCATTTTACTATTATTGCCTGAATTAACACAATTTAGAATTCACACATCACGTAGATGGACTTCTAATGCACGAATTCAGTTGACATTGTTCACAAAATAAGTGCTGTTTTTTATCTTTCTGCCTAATACCGGCTCTTACATTGTTACCCTGTATCATCACTGAACAGTGTTATTACAAAATTTATACATAGATAATATATAGAAACCAGAAAATTAGAAACTGTTTGCTTTAAATTCAGCTAAAGTAATCCCTAAATGTTGTAAAATCTGATTTAGAGAAGGATATAGCTCATTTCATTTTACTACTGAGTATTAATTCAAGTTAAGTTTGATTAGTAAATTTTATAAGCCAAAGTAAAGGTCTGAACAACAGATGAGTTTACAGTAGGAAAAACCAAACAAACTGCTCATCAGAAAATGTAGACATACAGGCTCACTGGCACCAAAAGCAGTAAACCATCTCCCCCCTTCGCTTTTTATTAATCTGTGGAAAAATTCGCTTTATATGAATTTCCTGAATCATTAAAGTTATAAGCTTTAAATATACTAATTCACAGAGTTAGAAATTCTTTGTACAAATTCCTCAGCTAAGGATACTCAGGTGAATATCCTATTCCTAGTTTACCTATTGTATTTTATTATTGCAGCTCCATCCTGGTTGGGAATAGGACTAGAGGGGAAACAGGTAGGGGTAGAGAAGAAACAGACACTAAGAATCTCTACTAAGGAGGAAATAACATTCTAGAAACCAGGCTTGAAATCACTTTTTCTGAAAAATCTTCCAATTTTTGTGGAAGAAATGTCATATAATATTTAACAGGTGTCATAATATAAATGTCTAGAAAGGTCAGTTAAGCTTACAAAGGCAGATTTAATTCTATTATTTCCTAATTTAGAAGCATTTGTTCTGTGCAATCAGTACTCTTCAAGTCAGGTTTTCCTATGATTTGTCATAATGTTTTCTCTGTAAAATGATCTACCAATCTCAGTTTCAGATGACTTTTAACCTCTACACTGTTAGCCTTAATAAGCAATATGTATTTATTTCAGGCCGTAAGTAAACTAATCTCAATGACATATATAGGACATCGTCTTCCTCATATTTATAATGGTTTTGCAATATAATACCAATTTGGATGATTGCCAGGGACATTCTGGTCTCTTAGAAAATAAAGCATTAGAAGAAGTAATCACACATGTAGCAAACAGCAACATCATTAGTGAATACAGATGACATTGGTGTTATATAGGTTAGGGGTTTCTGTTATAGGAACGTAAGGGATGAGACACGTTTAGATAACCTTTAATTTGACAGCAAGTAACGATTTTTTTTCTTTTTCTTCTGGAAGCCCAAAGCATTAGATGAGACTATTCTACATGATGATCATCTCCAACTGGAAACGCAGACTATTCAAAGGCTTACTGCTGCATGTTCATTTTACAGTTGTCTGCACAGCACTAAAAGCAGTGCGAGGGGTCATTACTGAAAGCACTCACTGAAACACCACCACAACAAGCCAGCCCTCCTGCAAGCTGCTCATAGCAGTTCTTTTTCCTATAAGCAATTCAGAGAACACAGGAGCTTCTAAGAAGTTACAAATCTACAGAAGTAGAGATCAAAATTACAGCCTCTGTAGAGGGCGTTTTCTTGCTACTGTCAGAAAAAGTGTGACTCACCAGCATGAAAAGCTGGGCCCTCCTGACACAAAAGATGATTTGGTAGCCTTCAGTAGCAAAGGTATCCTTCGGTAACAGGCTGGAGGTGGGAAAAAGACTCTTGGAGACAAATGAAAAGATGCTCTGATGTTAAGTTTCACTAATATAAGTGAACACAGAGGTCTTGACAAAGGGTGGCATCTTAAAAATGCACACATAGGAATTATTTAAGTAAACTGACATCAGAAAAGTCATGGGAAAAATCCGTATAATGAAAGGGGAGGTCTTCATTTTGAAATAAGACCTCCTTGAAATAAAGGTTTAATCTCTATATAATCCAGAACTGCCTTTACTCCTTCATTGTTTTTTCAGAAACCCAATTGTTGAATATTAATTTCTCTATAATAGCAGACTAAGTATGACCAGATTTCAACAGTGAAAGACCTAAAGGAATAATTAACGAACAATGGATTCTTACATTACAATGAAACGATTATCCACACTACAACTGAATTAGCAAAATTTTCTGACAAACCAGAGCTGTTTGCTAGAGCAGGGAGGCACAAAGGGAAATGATACCGTCAGGTTTCCCAGTTCTACAGTTACTGAAGCTGGCACTGCGGTGACTTGGTGGGTTCTCTTACTTATGCAGGTGAGGGGCCCCCACCAGTGAAGAACAGATGGATTACAGCATGCTTCAGCAACATTTTCTCTTGTCCGATTCAATTGCGGGTATGAAGGAAGATGCAACAGAAATGGCATCTGCAGCTGCTAATATTTCATCTATATAAAGGCTTGATGGGACCATTTGTCCTAATCTGGTAAGAAGCCACTAGAACAAATAAGAAACTGCAGGCTGGAGGAGAGCAACTGAACCCTTGCAGAATCAATTTGAAGGTACACGTTTCTTTCAAAGCCAGGTTCTATTTCTTCCTTGGATAAATTCAGGTGTCAGGAGAAGGTTTTATCTGAATAATATTCCAGCCACCACAAACACTGGAACAAAGGTATTCTTTTAAACTACACAAAAAATTGTAGTTATAATTCAATTATGTTTATTAGTTTTACAAAAATTGTATGCTGAAAACATCCTCTAAAGGAACGTTGAGTATCTTTACTATATATTAAAATAAAAAAGCTAACAAAATAAAAATAAGCCAAATACTTCTTTCAGGCAGGGTAAAATAAATTATGTACTGCTTCCAAAATAGCAGCCATTCAAGTCCTAATCTTCAAAGTGCCTCTTTTCCCCTTAGAAAACACAAGCATAGAATAGGCAATCAAAGCCCTATGAAACAGAAGCCCAGCAGTATGGGATACTACAGTGTTACGACCTTTCACATTTAGTATATTTAGCCAAGGCGCTTCAGCTGGCAAAAACTGCATAAAAAAAGAGATCATTTAGGTTAGTACGACCCAGGACTTTCAGGCAGCACAGAATACAGTCAGACTCGTCCAGGAAGATAAAAGACACCATACACATTTCACATTCATGGTGTTGACAAGACTTCAGGTACTCAAAAGTGACTTTCTGGTTTATGCCAATTTCAGCTTCCATACGATTTCAAGGAAGACCTAAAGATAGTGCTATATCACAATCTCAAAGTAAAAATACATCAATTAATATATTTTTAATTGCCATAGAAAACATATTAGAAAACAGTTACTACCTCATCTCAAATTTAGCAATATTTCTAATCATCTTAAGAGTTTGTTTATCCTGTTAGCTACTGATTCAAGCACTACTAATGAATGGGTACTAACAAAACGTGTCCATTAACCAGAATATTTGTATGCCTGTTCTAATTAAGCTGTAATCTCTGCAATTCACAATTAGTAGACAATAGAAATACCACAAAAGATACTCTTATATATGACTGGTAGCCTGTATCCTCATTTTAAGCTTTGTTTTTTGAGGAAAGCACCGATTAAAAAAGAAAAATGTTTAAATTGAACTGAATTCAGAAGACCTTAAGCACATACTTAGGTTGGTTTGTTTACTTTTAATCAGGCCATTAGATGGGCTAAATAATGTACTCATTAACTCATTTCACTAACTTCAGCTCCAGCAGGAATGCATCAACACAAGTTAAATGACAACTTGTACTGTAAGTAACCTATTAAAAAAATTAAAAACTTCATATCACCATGAACCTCAGTGTTAACATTGGTTTTGAACGACTGAAATATATATATAAAACACTTGAAAATGCACCAGGTATAAACAGAACTAAAATTTCTGTTAAAAGCCCACTTGTATCTCCTAAAATAGGTCACACAGTGCTGTAATTACATATAATTCATTATTTCTCTTTCATTTCACTTTTCAACAGCAGTCACTTAAAAAGCTTACTAGAAAATCAGAGTATTTATCCCCTGGAGGTTTGCACTGCAAAGCAGCCCTTGGCTGTCACATCACCGCAGTGGACAGAAAAATAGAAGTACGAGGACCTCAGGTGGTAGAAAAAGGGCGTTGCTGCCACTTAGACCATCTTGGACTATCTTTGTCCATGTCTACCTTCCCAACACGAGCAGGCATGTTGAACTGAAACTCTCGATGCTGAGGAGCGGGTGTCCACACTGTTCGCATTCTGGGGTTTGTACTTTGTACTAGTTTAGTCTAGACTGATGGGCTGAACATCTGCACTAGGCTAGAGCAACAGCCTGAATGCCCATTAGCAAACGAGGTGCACTACTGGAACATAGTTCCAGTTAAATTTTATCCAAAAGAGACTTGAATTTATTTCCCTTCTGTCCCAAAGTGTACAGATGGCAACAACACAATATTAATGGAAAAAGCTTTCAAGCAGTCTTCTTATATTCAAGGAATAAAAGGTGATAATGCGGGTACTGAACAAATCTACATATAGGAGCAAAACCATAAAACTAATCTTAATATAGCAGTATATGGAAAGATTTTTAAACTGTATCTTGCATTTTTACATATGACATCTGATGGAACAGACAGCCATGAGAAACCTACAAGGAATGCATGTAGCAGTACAGGAGAGGAGAAAGGTGGCCAGCTCCTAAGAAGAAAAGAGCTGACAGAACGATGTTCAGTAGAAGCATCAATCAGGAAAGTTGATTAGGTTTGAATACAGGCCATAAATGACATGAGACTTACATCTAATTGGAAATTTCCTTTAAGAGACACAAGAAGGCTAAATTTCCTAAGAAACACCAATTTCTTCTTTCATAATTATAGATAAATATGGAGGCAGAAACAAGATATTCCTCACAGAACACTTACCACCATTTCTTTCCTGGTAAATATCAGGTAGAATTGTCAAGTGCATCTATTTTTTCATACTTAAAACTGTTTGACATATAAAGTAGCTAAAGTTAGGACTGTAGATCCTACACTGTTGCCTAAGAACAGCAAAATCACTTCGAGAACGCTTAAGACCAGAAAGGCACATTATTATCCAACTTACCCGATGCAGCTTGTTTTACGGTTCCTACCTCAATTCAACATCAGAGAAGTATTACTGCTCTAAAAACTTAAGGATCAGTATTCTCCAATTCTAATCAAAAGCTTTGTAGTAACAGAAGAACCACTTTGTGTTGAAACTGGTGTGAAAGTACAGTCTATATGATCATCAAGAGAGAAAGAAGTGCTCCCTTCTCCCTTCCGCAAAAAACAGTAAAAAAAGAACAATTATATTTTAAAGAAACTTCACATACTTGCTTAACTATTTGTAGCTCCTCTGTTAACTGCTTCTGTAAATTCACAGATTCAGACAACTTTTCCTGTTTAAAAACAAAAAAAAGGAAGAAATAATTAATAATTAGGACTGAAAGAGACAGAGATTTTATTCCTAAAACCCAGCTGGCTCTTTCAAAACTACAGGTAGCACGACTTAACTTCTATCAATGTACTTACTGCCTTCTGTACAACTACTGTATTTCTAGGCCATGGCATATGTCTGTTAATAAAGCTATATAATCAGAAACACACATATTTAAAATTTTTGGTGGAAATAAGAATCAACAGCTCTAATAAAACCTGTGACAAAACCAAATTTTCATCTCTAAAACCTAGTTTTTCAGAGAGTTCATTGCTACTGTTAAAGTTTCTTGAGCATCTGATGATTATTTACTGAACATTTCTGTGATATAAGTAAAACACACATTTTAAGTCTCTTGTTACCTAGCCACCTAGCAAATAAGCAGAATAAAGACAGTTTTGTGGCTTTAACAGATTGCTGTACAACCTAGTATTCACGTCAAGTTATTTTCAACATTGTATGTGTTACCATTCTTTCACTCAGCAACTTACGCCAGAAGCCTGTAGGTACACTGCTTTCAGAAGGTTAAAAGTTCTAACAAAGTTAAAAAAAAAAAAAAAAAAAAAAAAGTGCTATAAAAGCATAAAGATTCTCATACTGAGTCAGACCAAGGGTATTTCTCACTCAATGTAAAGTATTTGATCGTAGATTGTTAAGGGAGGAGTACAAGAAACGAGGCAATTACAGATTGATCATTGCCAGTTTTCGACATCAGCAATTTAGGGACTCATGGTATGATAAGTATTTACTACTTCAATGTTCAATGTAAATTGGGTTCTTTCATTTCAGTACAAAGTTTTCAGAAGGAGAATCTTTGTGCACAGAATGAAGAACACATCTTTGGGCACGTCAGTCCAATGTATTTTTGTAAGCTATAGCAAGAACAAATTTTTTGGACCAGGAGGCAATTTGCAGAATTGCCTGTATCCTGGGATCAATTTTCCAGTCCTGTCCAAGACCAAGTTAAGAACACTAGATACAGAACCAGAATTTTTTATCTTCTGTGTTGTCAAAAAAGAAATTCAGGAGCATAGGACTGTGGTTGTAATCCAGGGTATTAAGAAACAATAAATATATTTGTTGCTTTAGGTCTTATGTATTTTGCAATGTCTGTGAAAATACGTATTAATTTTGAAAACAGATTAATTTACCCTCCAGTTTTGACTTCTATCAAAAGTATTAGCATTAGTATATGCTCAGACACTGCAGTTACTAGGATCACTCATTTCTAAATAAAATTGCTATGCAAATCCGTCACTTCTCCAAATTCACTTTGTGAAATGACTGCTTAGTCTCATTTCTCTGTAAATCAAGTTAAAAAATGTATTAGTATTCAGTATAACAAATAAAATTCATGGTCTCTAGAAACATATTGTAAGCATACAATCTCCAAACATAATTAGGACTGTTTGCCTTTTTATTTATTCCTCAAAAATTGCACATAAAATTCAAAAGAAAAACAGCAAATTACTGTGTACGCTCAAAAAGAAGTTGGTCTCTTGAATAATTTAAAGCAAATAAAAATTAAGTATTACCTTTAATTTACTCATTTCTTTTAAAGCTTCATTTCTTTCTTTCCTAAGTCTTTCCACGTCATCCTCCAAAGAATCACAGGTCACAAACTGTGTGCATTTAAGTACGTAAGGTTAGAATGTATTGCTAACTGCACCTTCCATAATCTTTAACATCTTATCTTAAAAGGTCTTGTTAATAAAATGAAAGGATAATCTTAATTTTAAAGTAATTTAAAGGTCTGAAAATACTAGAAATGTTTAAGAAAATTCTGACCAACTTATCTTCCAAGGGAGGAATTATTTTTCCCGTTAAAAAGGATTAATAAAAATATTTTTAAAGTACCAAGAATATAACACTAATAGCCCATTTCCTCCAATATTTTAAATAATACATAATTTTATTTTACTATTCCTATGCTGCAAATGCTCTTTCTTAAAGTCACCTCTAGAATAAAGCGATTTTCATTGTAGCAGTAGTACAAATCACTGGGCATAAGAATTGTTCATCACTCACACTGGTAGTAGCAATACATATTCCATTAAGAAACCTCAGAAAATCACTGTTGTCCATATATATAACAAATCACAACATAATTACGTGAATTGCTTTGTGCAAAGTAAGTAGCTTTAAAAAGCTTCACAGAAACTAGAGAACACCATGATACGGAGCTGTTCTAAACATCTGCCCAATATTTGGAGTCATCTTACATATAATAATCTCTCCAATAATCTCCTCCCAACAGTTACAACACTGTACAGGCACACATTTTACCTTTGAATCCAGTAAACTGGCAATTTCGTTGACCCCAAATGTTACAGATTTTTGGCCATCATCTGTTGCATTCAATTGCATAGAGAACAGATTCCTTGAAACTTCAATGAAATCTAAAAAAAACAGTTTAGATTTTGTTGCTGTAGTCTACAAGTTCAGTTTAGTAGCAGCATCACTAGATGCAACACAACTACTAATATCACAATGTACAGCTGTCCTTTATAAATGCAGCGTCTGCACTCCGTAAGGTTTCTAAATAATTCATCTACAATTTTGTCAGACACATGTCTCTGAACAGAAACATTTGGCAAGGCTGGTAAAAAAAAAGAACAAAAATGTTCAAAACAGGTCTTGGGACGAAATACCCTTGAATCAAGTTGTGGAGGAGAAAAGAAAACAAAATGTAGTGTGAAGTTCACCTTGAAAGTACCTGGTTAGACATGCTCTGCATTTGGCAGATCCCTGTGAAAAATTAAAAGAAATCCGCACACCTGTTATACACCTGCCTTTCCCAGGGAATTGACCTTACTAGAGGTGACACAGTGTCTCTGCAGGAAAAAGAAAAATCTGTGGTAGCTCTCAGCTCATAGTTTCCTTCACAGGTCCTTTAAACCCCTGGTAAAGACCTAGTAAAATTGATGTTGACCAAGTTGAAAGTTTTAAATACAAACCCTAGAGCAATCTCAATCCACATGGCTTGGATTACCCATTCATTTTGAATGCATGAAAAAAAAACATCTGCTACTGTATGAAAGAAGTGGTAATATAAAGGTTAGTTTGTTTACACCACATAAAACCTGACGGAAGATCCAGTATCTTTATTGATAAGGTACTTGAAAAATCCAGTGTCTTCTTAGATGGGTAAGTACATGAAATTATTTTTTATATACTAGTGTTTGATGTGTTTTTTCATAAACCTTAGGAAAACTGAAATTTTCAGTTTTAGCATCAGAACTATCATATGTCTCACAGTTTATGACAAATATTCTTCAGTTATTAGTGTCACCTACCAAAATTGCGATAACCAACAGAAGCAACTCATCCCCATCAGAATTAGGTTTAGCTAGACGAAGAATCATGACGGCCTCCACCATGCAAATGTCTTTCTAAATGCAATAGTTAAAATGTTCTTGCTTCTCACAAACTAAGTTAGTTAAATAATCCACCCATCAGTTTAGTTGCTTCAAGAAGTCTCTTTAACCATCAATACTCTCCAAGTATTTTTTGGAACAATTTAGGAATTTGTGAGCACAAAATCAAAACTTTCTCAAGACAGCTCTTAACTAGGTAAAATTGTGATTTCCTTTCCCATTACTTAGTTTCAAAATTCCAAGATTATTTTTATACAGTAGAATAAGGTTCTTGCCTCAAAGTATCATTTTATTTGCAGTAGCAACCCAATACTGACAGAAAATATATTAATTGTTATTATGTATTATTCCTATATTTCTACATTTCAGTATTTTCCATGGTAATTAACAAATTATTACCTCCGAAAGACACTGTTCCTTTAGAATCTTTCTGAAGTTGCTGCCTTAGGGCTTGCTGCTGTTCATCTGTGGGTTGAATCCCAAGATAATTCAGTGCCTGGAAGGAAAAAACTTATTTTGGAGAAAAAAAAAAAAAAAAGGACTAGGGATAATGACTGCAGGGACATAGGGGAGTAATTAAAGAGCTATACTTCAAAGAGCCTTTGTATCATAGTACACTCTCACTGACACCGCTTTTATTCCAGAGACACTCTGTGACTTCTCCTTCTAATTGAGAGATATTCAGATATTATTTAACCTTGAATACAGATGAGTGTAATAAGCAAACCCCTTTGTCCTTAACAACTGCCTTAAAAATCCTGAGGGATGTTCAGATTCTCAGAAGAGTTACTCAGTAATTAGATTAACAAAACCAGTAATTTGCCCAATATATAAAATGAAATACTGGCTTGCAACCTGAAGGAACTATCCAAACAGAAAATTTGGTGTATAATTTATACCTTAAAGTTTGTCAACCTAGAAATATGCTCCAGACGTTCTACTTGCATCATGAAGGGGGAGAAAGGAAAACTCAAAAGACTATAAGTATTTACCCTCTCCAGCTTTTCTGCTTTGAGACGAATAGTAGAGTTCCTTCCTTGCAGCTCATAATCATCATTCTGGCTGGAGGCAATAACTAAGAAGTAAAAAATTAAAATTAAATAATGATACAGTTGTAACTATTGCTTTGAAAAATTTGTTCTGAAGTTCTGCTCATCAAATGGATGCCAGCTAAATACCCACTTGCCACAAATAAATGTTAATATTTAGATTGACTGCTTTTTTAAAAGGATGTAATTGTAATAAACAAAAATTTTGGGTATCAACCACTTAAACTATTTATTCACATCAAAAAGTGACATGAATCAAAATTAGCAGAAAGAAACCAGAAATAACTTTGAGCGATCCATCAAGCACATGGCTTATACTTGTGTATTTTCTTTTCTCTCAGAGATACACATTTACTGTGGAAACAGAAGGGGAAACACACTTGTGAATTCTGCGAAAGACCTTCAAGAGACACCCTCAGCATAATCAACAGTTCCCAAAAGCATATCTAGGGATCTAGAAAACACTGTGGGAAGGGAGGGAATGACCTGTTGCCAGCTAAGGGCTGTGTGGAGGTAGCTTAGTCTGAATTGCAGCAGGCTCCTCAGGATTTTTTCCTCCAGAGGATCTCTTTTCCAGGAACTACCATCCATTAAGCCGTAATTGACCATCCCCTTCTCTCCAGTCCTTTCAGTCAGAAATACAACAAGTTTGCATAATCTTAGCTAATTGCATTAATAGCTTATGGTGCATCTATTTTATTTCCAACATATACAAATGATTAAGCTGAGGAAAGGAAAAGAAGGTAGCAGTACAAAGCAGTCCATATGCAAGATTTCAAAATAATTGCTTTTTTCTTTCGGTGTGCATGCTTAGTTTTAATGGAACTTGAGAAATGCAGTCACATCTTTGTCACGTTTCAGACACACCTGTGGATACAACACAAGAAGCAGCAACCTTTGGAAGCCTTTGATGACAGGCAGTAGGCAAAAGGAGCAATTAACTATCAGTTTATTTGGATTTTAGGTGTGTGCAAATAGAACAAATTCATTGACTTGTTTTTTGCATAAGAAAATGGAATATTTGCGTTTATTATTTATAAATGTAATTTAGATCTTAATTCTTTATTTCATTAATGGACTAGAGAGGTACTGAAACCAAAACCAGCATTTGAAAACTAAAGGATCTTGCAGTTTGAGATTCGCTCTAAAGGAACAGAAGGAATTGCATAGAATTCTTTTTTTTTTTCCCCTCAGTTTCACAGCATATCTGTTTCCAAGCTCAAAGTAATTTACATTCTCTTTATATGCCAAAAGCATAAACCAAAACATCTTGAAAATCTCTGACACTAACACCTCTCACATGCTATATTCAATTCTGAAGACAGTGGGCTAGAATCTCAGCTCTGTTGGCACGCTTCCTTTCAACTCAGAATGAAAAAGCCTTGTGTATGAGTTTGTGCAAGAATTTATCAAAATTATGCTGATTTTTCTTACAGCATTAAAAAAAAAAAAAATCTAAGAGCTACTTCAATTTTTCAAGGCTATCCTTGGATGGTTATCCTAGTAAAAGCACAGCATGAGAGAAGTGGGAGCTTTGACTAAGGATGTGCTATTAAATAAGACTAAAAGGAAAAATGACAAGAAATAGTGCAAACTGGAGCTGCAAGTATTTCTGCTTTCTGCTCTACTAGCTACATTATTCAGATACGTTAAGAAACTGTGGCCTTCTTGGTTTCTTTAAGCAACAACGATGCTCCTGTGTATTGCATTATATTAACCAAGAGTCTTATATTCTGAATATACTAAAAAATAGCCTTTTGTCTTGTTCCTTTGATTTGGTCCTGTTGTTTTTCATGATCATTAAACTCCAGGTGTACTCAATACTACAACCTTTCCAGTTTCATCAATTCACATTCAGTCAGCTCACCCTTCAAGGAAGGAAGCCAACCCATCAGATTTGCAATGTGGAGAGTGTTTCATTTAAGATGAGGATATCTAATATGGGCCATAATAAATGCAGGTACAATTTAAATAACAACAGGGGAGCAAAATCTAGAATGAATCACGTCCTGTATGTTTGTTCTTCCTCTTCTCAGTATATTAGACATCAAGTGGAGAAGCACAGGTTATGCTTAGTTACTACAGCCTGAGGAAAAAGAATATAGTTCAGGGCTTCATATAGAAATACAGAACAGAATCAGTTATATTGCTGTGTCTATTGAGACTCGTTATTATGTCAGGACTACCGCATTTTCACTGTCTGATACAACACATTTGTTTCCCAGAGGAATTACAATTGTTCAGGTCAGATTTGATTCTGACCAAATTCTACAACCTCTATTTTTCCTTAGTGTTATTTTCAAAATATATATTGAGAGATATGGTCAAAGTGACTATTGTTTTTGTTTGAATGTAATGACTCTCAAATATAAACATACACATGTATATTCTATTTATTATTTATTGAAAAACTGTTAGAGTTCTGCGTGTTATTTCTATCCTTTCAATATACTGCCCTGATTTAAAAAAAAAAATAAATGCAAGCAGTATACATCCACAGAATTTCATCAAATCAAGAAAGCACAGTTTCTATGGCAACCTAATCTTGATCTATATGTGAGTCTTCATTATCTGGTTTCTACTGAGTCTATTATTATTACCGCTGCAGAGCAAATGTTGTGATCACTCATTTTTGTTTGGTTTCAGCTGTTTGTTAAAGACAACCTAAGTTATATTTGACAGAAGCTACTAAACAATCCATTGTTCTCACTCCTTTATTTAGTACTACAAATATAGTGCGATATTCCTTAAGACTATTAAGTCTCACTATATACTATTTTCTGTATGGCAGTTATTGAGTTAAAAAAGGGTGGCAGGGAATTAAATCAGCATTTACCAGTGGCGGACACATCAGCAGGACTGCTGTCCAGAGAAGTAATTGGAGATTGGTCTCCCATCTTGACTCCAGTTTCCATCTACGAAAGAAAAGGAAAAGTAATGAAAAACCATTTCTAAAGCAGATCATAAGACAAACTAGAAATACACATTAATGTAAAAGAGAAGAAGAGGAAGGAAGACCCAAGGGAGAAATAGGGCTGGATAGATTGAAGCTACCCTAGGAGAAAATGGAAGGCATGGGTGGTGGTGGTAAGGAATGTCATTCAAAAAACTTACATCAGGGTCTTATCAAAACTTTAGTTAGGTTTTGAATATCACCACACATTAAAACAGCACAGTCTTTCTAGACAACCTGTTTCAATGTTTATATCTCTAATAGGAAAGAAAAATGGCCAGGAATTTTAAGTATAAACGTAAGAACAATTGAGAATCACCTGTTTTGACTTTGTGTTTAAACATGGAACATTTTATTCTTCCTTGTTCAAAGACAATACTTTATTCAGTTTTAAAAAAATGCCACAAATTGAAAATGTTTTTTGAAAAATTGGAATAATAAAGTACTTTTAAAATCTTCTTGCTTATGGTCAACATCACTTCTTTACACTAATGGTGAGTTGTATGAATTAAAACAATTGCTGCTTAGCTGAAAGAAAGGGGGAAACCACTGCATTCTTCTAGGACTCTGATTTTTAAGCAAAAATCTGATCATCATGGAGGAAGCGTAACTTGTGAGATTGTACTGTACTCACACATATGTAGTAATCAGAGAGTACTTAATCTCTGAAATATATAACTATGTATATCTAATGCTGAAACTTTACTCCCTAGAGAAAAAGCAAGCAGAATTTCGTATCTACGAACACGGTTAAGGCTTATTTTATTTGATTTGTTTTCTTAACACAAGTCAACTAATGCTCTTACTCCTCTGATCAGTGTGGTTTATTCTACTGTTATGCAACATGTTTTCTGGAAAAGTCTTGATATTCCAAAGAATTCATGTTGTGCAGGAAAAAGAGACAGTTATTTTCTTATTAGAATGGAAATGGAATTAAAATAACCCTATAGTGCAACCATTTGCTCACTTTATGCTAAGAGGAGTAACAAGTATACTCACAGCATTTGGAATGAACGTTGAAACAAGCTTCCCATCAGGAGATGCAAGTGAACAAAGTCCTGCAGCCTGTTGCTCTCCATATGCTACCGCAGACGTTAACAGACTGGAAGGACGTTGCAGATTCTCTGAGTAAATAGGAAGATTTTTTTGTCTAATAAAAGCTATCTCCCAAAAACTTTCAAACCTAAAATTAAAATTAAAAAAGTTTCAACAGGTTGTATAATATACTGTTCATAAGATTATGCGTTACTTTTGCAAAAATAAAATTTTCCTGAACACCGTGTGTGGTTTTGTGTGTTTCTTTTTCTGAAAGGATGTTCTATTCCCCATCATTAAAAAAGGCAAATACCATGGGTTTGGGGTTTGTTTTGTTTTTTCTTTTGAAAGGAATGAAGGTATCATAATTTTACAGGTCTAAAAGGTACATTTCCAAATTTTTCTATGAAATAATACTGCAGTTGAATATTTAAGAAAAATTAATATCCCTTGCATTTCCTCTAAGTACACAAGACAAGACATTTCACATTAATCTGATCATAGATATCATATAACAAACCGTTTTGGAGAGTTAGCTGTTTGACAGTTACAGATACCTTGTCTTTGTTCTGTCGATTATACTTTTTGCCTCTTCATAGGAGACACCAATCATTGACTCTTTGTTTATGGATACAAGTTGATCTCCGGGCTTCAATCGGCCATCCTAACATAACAAATAAAACAACAAACCCAGAAATTTTATATTAATTGCTAACACTATAGAAAGAACTGTATAATCACAGCACTTTAACATATTCTTCTGGACAAGAAATACTAAGAATCGTTATATACTTTGCCTGACAATCTTCCAGAAATAAACAGTGGATCAATCAATCACCATGACAGCAGTCATTACAAAAGCTTCATCAGACAGAATGGATCTCAGATATTGTGTAAAGAAGATATTTGGACCCAGATGCATATTTCTGGTAAAAAAAAACAACAAACAAACCACAGCTAGTAATTTTCCTGGCAAGGATTACCAACCCATCTGACTCCAGGAAGTTTATTTACTAATTAATTCATCTGTGAGCTGGATTTGTATTTCAAACCCAAATATTCTTGAATATACATGGGACTCTTCAGGCTCTTACTAGCCATATTAACCTTAATGAGAAAACCAGATTTGTCTATTAGGAATTCAGCAGTCAAAACCACGATAGAAACAATATCGTCAACTTTGTGCTTCTGTTGAATTATTCAGTGCAAACCTTCTACCAACACAGGAACATATCACATTTCTGTCTCAGAGATTGTAAGACAAGACTTTAAACATGCTAGGCTAGATTTCATACTAAGAAAAAGCTTTCTTCATTCACATTTTAAAAGAGGCCTCAACAACCTAACTGAAAATTCATGTAATTCACCTATGGTTACAGAGTTAGTTATGACATATGTCTAATGTAATACACATTAAGTTACACATAAAATGTCTGTGCTCTTCAGCTCTTAAGAAATTAATCACAGAATCAGCCTGACCATGTGAAATAAACGGTGCACTGAAGAAGATATATAGGAAATAAGTAAAATACCTTTTGAAGACCAGTATAATTTTACATATTTAATACCCACATAGCATAATTTCAGCTGTGTTGTTTCAAACCTATGATAGCACTTCACTACATTTTTTTTTCACTTAGTGTTTCTGTTTTGATTAAAGAAAAAAAGTTGTAGATCTTTTATTTCACTTGCATCCAGCCTATTAAAAGATCTCCATTTCAATGCTGCCCTCATGCGGCAGAGATGTAAAATATGCTTGCTACGTCGGTTTCTCAAACAGGACAACCAAGACAGGGAAATTACCTATAATTTTCCTAATACTAGAACCTACTGCAAATTAATGGCTCAGTCTGTCTGTCGATGATGTATGATAGGCTTACATTACATGTTTACAATGAGAAAAATGTTTTAGAAGCCACAAGAAAATAGGAAAAATGAAAGAAGAATTATTACCATTTATCTACTAAAAGAAGTCCTGCAGAAACATTGCATTTTTTCCTTCCATCTTGGCATTTTGGGATTAACCTAAATCTACAAAAATCCAGTCTTAAACAAAAAAATATAGACTGTTTTGGGGCAAAACTCATTGCTTATGAAATTAACTCGTACCCTCTTGGTTGGCAAGAGGTAAAAACTGATTATCCACACATCAAAATAACCATAACAACTCAGGATGCAAAAGGAGATGCTTGGATAAACAGTTTTATGTACTTGAACCAGACAGTTATTTATTTATTTTTTAAAACTGACAAACCCTCCTGATTTACATATTGCATTTGTCATAAATGAAAACAGTAATCAGTACTGATTCATACATTTTATTAGTCTGCATTATCAGAGTATTTTTTTATTCTAATTTGCCTACACAATGCTTTCCAACTGCAAGGATCAACTGAAGCCCAAGGGAAAAATGATTTCTTGAATGGCCAAGAAAAAAAAAGAAATGCAATCCGTAGCTCTGTCCCATCCATGGTGATTTACCTTGCATCGTGCAACCTCTTAAACAAGTTGATTTCTTACTTTCTCATATGTGAACTGAGAAATAAAATCCTTATTTACCTCAAATGAACTCATGAATAATTTTCATTACCATGTGACCACGCTATGGTGTAATGAAATAATTCTGTTTAAAGAGAAAGCATGCAGAAACACAAACAAAATTTGTATTTAAAATATAACTGTATATCCAAAATACTGAAGTAGGTACTAAATGAAGGCAAAAATACAGGTGGACTGAAGGGGGAAGGAAGAAAAAAAGGTCTTTACCTTATGACAGTCACCACCAGGGATAATTTCTTGAATATATACCAAAGGCCCTTCATTTCTGTTAATTCCTCCTACAATATTCAAACCTAGGCTTGTTCCTTTACAAACAGAGATAATCTGAAATGCACTATCCCTAAAAAGAGAAAGAAAAAAAGAAAATTATAACTACTTCACAGAACTAGAAACTTTAATAAAGACTGAAGTGATATAGTATCTTTATCTTACTGATCTCACAAATATGCATTACAGCAACAAACAGAAATAGTGGACGTTCAGTCTCAATGTTCAAACATTACACTGCCTACTTACTACAAAATCAGCAACTTTAGTTGTTACTTCTGGCAATTACAGAGAGAACCGATATATTATTTTACAAGAATAGCTCCTCTCTACCATATCCAAGGCTTAAGGTACACCTAAACCAGAAGCATTAACTCATTAGGAGACACTAAGATCAAATTAAGACACTGATTAATCTACTTCTACCATATAAACAATAAATAAATGAGAAAAATACGTTATTAAAACTGATAGTTTGCAATATCAATATTACAACTTACAGGATTTAAAAGAAAAGAAAAAGTTGAACCCTTAGTGCTCAACCTAAAATTTTCCTGAGCAGCCAAATACACCATTTTCTAGAGCTCACACAAGACAGTTACAGTCAGTTCCAGAAATTACTTTGCAAGCTTTGGGGATGGTGCTGGGACACAATTATTTCTGCCAATGGTCGTGATATTATCCTTTGGATGCAACTGTGGACTCTGTGACCTTGAGGATGAGCCAGAAGAAGCGCTGTCTATAGATTTTGCTTAAAGAAAAGAAACAATGAAGAAAATAAATAAAACACACACATGGGAAAAAGCACGAAGTTTCAACTCATGTAAGTAGAGCTCAGTGGGACTATTTTCATGTTGGAAAACAGACAAACTATAAGCAATCAAATAACCAAAAGAAAGCTTAAGTCTACACAGCTAAGGCTTGTGAGCCACCCAGGGTTCCAGGAGTAGTTCTTTAAAACATAGAAAGTGATGATTTTTTTTTTTCAAACTGGGTGCAAAAATAATCTTAACTGAATAATCGCTCATGCTATGTAAAGGCATCCTAATTAAGCAACAGTTCCATGAGGATTAGAATTTATGGTATTCTAGCTCAAATTTTTATTAGTATTTTGAAATATTATGGTACATTTAATCTACAAATAGCAAATACTTTTCATGTTGTTCGTGAATTAAAATTGGTGAAAGTAGGTGGTTGTATATTTATTGTAAGAGCTGGGGAAACTGACACAGAAACCTGTGAAGTTACCTGTTTAGACTACTAACTAAATGTTTAAGCCTAAGTGAACACCTGTGTTTTGCCTGACTTTCAGCCACTTCTTCCAACACGCCCTCCCCCAAACGAGAAGAGTTTTCAGTGCCAGCTTCTACTCCACCCAAGTATGACCATTGTCCTACAGGATTATGCCAGGCTAGAAAGCAATCTCTCACCAGCTAAGAGTTGTGTTGGAGAACTTCTTGCAGAGCTGGTGTCACTGTGAGAGCCGTATTTATCCATCAGGTCAAGAAATTCTTTCCTATGGCAATAAAAAGATCCTCTCCATCAGGATTTGGCAGTAGTTTAAATGCATCCTTTGAAAGCTGCTACTGTTTCTACTGAATGGTTACCCTTCCTCAGAGAAGGGGGCTCAACCTCAACTGAAAGAGGAAAGCCCTGTCAAATGTCAGAAGAGGTAAGAAGAAGATAATGTACTATGGAAGGATGAGGATGGAATAGCAATAGACTATGAAAGAATTGGACTATTGGTAGAAAAGCTGAATTATTACCTTTCTTTACCCTGGATTTCAAAACTTTAATAACTTGTAATTCAAGTCAACTACAGATAGTAAGACAGTGGTATAACGTAGGTCCAGAACAAGTTATTTATATTAGAAGGAATCAGATAGTATACCTATAGCATACTCATATTTTTAAAGAACGCTTTTAGTTCAACTATACAGAACTAGAACCCAGAAGAGACTGGCAAACAAAGCAGTAGCACCTCGAAAAAGAGGCTAGAAGAAATATTTATTAACTATTCAAGAATGAGTAAAACAGATGCAAATTCTTAACTTCTATTTAGCTTTCTCAGAAATTTTCAGCCTATTTCATGTAAGGTAAATATCATTATATATTTAATATTGTATGTGCTTATGCTATGCTTATCTTTTTCATTATAATATCTTTTTTTAAATTCTTGGTCAGGTGGGCTGTTGAAAAAAAAAACAGTTGTTCTTTGCAGAAACCAATCATTGTAACAAACTGGCAAAAAAGTGGCTAAGATATACATCCTGTATTACATGCATTAAAGAAAAAACAAAACCTTGATTAATCTAATACTGAATGCAGCCTAATTAAAAAAATGTTTATAATCTGAGCTATTATTACCTCAGTGATAACAGATTAAAAAATATAAATAATCTAGAATGATGTAAGCCAGAAACATCAGCAAATTAATAATACAGAATTAGAGAGAGAACATAAATTAACTGATTGCAGGGAACGTAATTCCCAGGTAATTCCAGTGACTGCAGAGGGTTGTTGAAAACTGCTGGATGCATTATTTTTCAAAAAATGACAAAATTTATTGAACTAATGCCAGACCCAGGGAACACACACAGACACAGCTGAGTGTAAATCAAATAACCTTTTAGCACAGGAATGTGCAGTCACAAGAAATTAATTCACAGGTGTCTGAGTGAGGGACAGCATGTAGCGGCAAATTCTGCCTTTGGGCATACCACCAGAACGGTAAAAGGACTGACGGATTTTAATTATTCAAGGAGTTTAGAGGAACTAGGTCAGTATGCTTTACATAAAAGCAGATTAAGAGTGGACCTCACATATCTAGGCAGCCTGAAAAAAGGAGAGATCAGAGGCTACAGGGTGATTTACATGTCTACCAAATATAAAAAATAAAGGAGCAGAAAAAGGAAGCTTAAATCAGAAAAAAAAGCCAAAGGAATTTAGAGAAAATTCCTTTACAGAGAGATTACTCTGTAAGTGGAACATCTCAGGAAAGGCAAACAGCAGCAGATACTCTTGCAATGATTATCAAATATAGTTACGTAAAAGCCATTTCCTCCAGAGATTTAAGTCAAAAGGAGATACAGACCTGGATCCTAGGATTTCCGATGATTCTCTGCCAATATTGGTTTATATGCTTAACTTTAAACAGCAAGGTTAAAGCAATATTTAACATAAATGTCCTTATAATGGACTACCTGCTGCAGTGAACAGTTTAACCTACTTACCCAAACTAATTCAAGTTCATTAAAGATTGAAAAGCAACCTTCCGAGGGGAAGCAATAACTACATCTGCCTTTTTTCAGAAGGCAAGATAAGCTTAAATCATACAGTTCTGTGCTACTGTTGATCTAACATATTCCTCATTTTTTTATTATTTTAAAATGTGAGAAGTGTTACAAAAATTATCACAGCAAACAGTTTTTAGTGGTATTAGCTGGTAACGTAACATTCCAATCCTCTTCATTAAACTGAAATTGGCCTGAGCTTGCTACTTCAATTGATGCAAATAGTCTCAGTATGAATTGGCATCAAATACTACAACGAAAAATGTGACATGTGGTGCAATTTTGTGATTAAAACTAATCTGAAAGAAAAATACATGCAAGCCCGCCCAGCCAACCTTAGATATAGTGTTGGCTTTTTATTAGTTTTGAAGTTAAAACAACATCTTATTTTTCTCTTACTTTGCTTCTTCATCTCTGGCAACTAGCAGAGACATGTGGTTAGATGCTGATGCTGTTCGCAAGATGTCAACAGCCCTAGAAGGGGGGAAAAACAGCCAAATAAATATACCAAGGTGCTGTCAAGAAGTACACAGTGAGTAATACTAAAAGAGCAGGAGAATGAAGAAATCCTTAATGTACTTAATAATTTTGACTGCCAGACACAGAGAAAAAAGTTTACCAGCAGCACAGCCCAAATTAAGCACTGGAGAACTAAGCGAAAGACAGACTGTGGTGAGCCTGTGCCTGGTGACAGGAATAAACCAGGATTGCCCTCACTTTCCCTTCCCTTTCGTCCCCATCTCTCCTTGGTCTTTTCTAGTGCCTTCCTGGGCCTCCTTCAGGATTAACAGCCTCTACCAGAGAAAAGCTACCGCTCAGGTACATGTCATTGCTCAGGGTTGCCCTCAGCACTACATGCTGCAATTTTTCTTTGAATTTTAAATCTACATCTCCGATACCAAACTGCATTGATGTCTAGTGATCCAGCTACAGAAACCATCCAACGTATTCTACAGCCTTTTCTAAACAATTTCTCCTTCGTTGCCACATTACAATGATACTTGTTAGCTGCCTCATTTACATTCACTGGTATTGGACCAACAGATAGATACAAAAATATTTTAACAGCTTAATAAGTTTTAATGCTATTTTCACATACATTCTATAATCTATATCATTAAGAAACTAGGTTGTTCTGTCATTATAAAACCATATAAAGGCCTGTCGTTCTTCCATGACGGTTTTGCTGAATTAGATTTATAGGATAAATTAATCGCCAGTTGAACTCCAAGGACCTCAGTAGAACTGTGCGCTTTTAATCAGTAGTCAATAATGTTCAAAAAAACCCCATATAATATTCCAAGCTCTAATAAACATTTAGTAATCAGTACAAACATACCTTTCATTGGTTACTCCAATTAAGTTTTCTCCATTGACATCCAAAATTAGGTCACCAGTGAGCAAACGGCCTGGTTATAAAATCAACAGTAATGCATGAATCAACAGGAAAATGGTGAACGTATTACATCACGGTAATAAAACAAGGCTTTTTCTTTCAATTTCATGTGATCTAACAGAATAAACAACCTTATGACTTTTAGCAGATTAGGTTCTGATCCTAATTAAGCTAGGCTATTGTCATAAGACTAATAACTATCAATTAGTCTTATTAACCACAGAATAGCCACTGAAAATAAGTGTTATTTAGCTATTTGTATTATTTGCACACAGCACAAATATTTGTGGGACTGGAATTTACATTTCACCGTTGAGGAAGTAACTTCCAGCTGACTTTAGCTCTTAACATACACATAAGTTACCACATATAAATACATTAATGTTTTATATATTAACAAAGACATCTGAAACATCTTTTAGAAACAATTCTATTTTTAACCTTCTGCAAATATCATGTTTAGGAACTACCACTTTTGAAGTAGACTTAGATCATTTAAAATGATCATTCTGCACAAGACCAGATGGACTCTCAGAAAACCCTGTATACAACCCTAGGACAGAAGTATATCCTGTAACTTTATTATTGCACTCTACCGAGTATAATTTGTTCTTTCCACACTGAATATCTAAACCACTGCTTAAAAAAAAAATAAAATAAAAATTATCAGATTTCATTAAAAATACCGGTTCTGTAAAGGAAAGACCACTCTCATCCCTTACAAATTAAAAGAGGTTCAGCATCTCAGCACTTATTTAGCAGTGCTGAAAGACTGCCAATTGATTTCACACCAGCTGTATCTGGATTTGAACACATTTTCAAGAACTGGGAGCATTAAAAACTTTTCCCATGAAAGGTTGAAGCTTCATTTCTCTGTCTTACGGTAAGCCACAACATCACAAATCCTGACCATGATATTTTAAATATCCTTATCCACACTGTAAAATAAAGACGACTTCTTTTGACTGCTTTTTATATGCAGCATGTTTTTAAGAAAAAAATTTAAAGTTACTTACTGTCTACAGCAGCAACCCCTCCAGGTAGAATTCTCTTTATGAAAATTCCATAATCTTCTGCTGTTTGTGCCCGATAACCTCCAATAATTTTGACTCCTGCAGAACAAACAAAAGAAACAAGCAATAAATTGGTTATTCCATCTACTGTGCTAAATGGATTTACAGTAAAAAACATAAAAGCCAGATAAATTAAACTTCTACTGATGACAGTATGAACTGAAAAGCTCACCAGGTGCTTTTAGATTTGGTTTACTCCAAATCAGCAGAATGTGCAATCTAATTACCTAGTCCATTTTGGCAATCAGAAAAAGAAATGCGGTGAACAGCTCGATTGATTCCATGAGGGCCCATAATAGTCCTAAGGAATAAAATAAAAGTCATTAAATACTTAATTATGGAAATGTATGTAGAGCTATGTTAATACAGAAGAAATTACAGTGACCATGTTTTTAACTCTAATACAAACCAAATCCAGTTTTCTACAACTGAGAACTTTATATTGTTTGATACATCTGTACCACCCCTTCCCCCCAATAAAAAAATCAATCTCCTCATAAGAAATATAAGATGGTAAGGTAAAATAAAGTATATATAGAATTAAATAGAAAAAAATTCCCACAACCTGGTCCAGGTTAGCATTTAGGCAAGAAAGCCACATCATAATGTCTTAGATCAGGTAATGAATATTAAACTAAAACCACAGTGTATAAAAAAATATTTTCCAGGATATCTGGATATTTATTTATGAACATAGTCTTTTCCCTACAGTCTCTCATTTCTTCAGTCAACATTGGTTTATTTCTCCATTTTAAAAAAGGCTTCCTTCCAAACTCTATTGCTGGCTCCCCCTGTGTACCCTCCCGCCCCAAAACAAGATACCAGGATGGCACTTGAAATTGTCTAAAGGCAGATGAGTATTTTGGAGGCAGTTGATAATGGTAAAGAATTAAGGAAAAATTCAAAGTAAAATCAGAGTTTTGAAACCTAAGTTTACAGTTCCATCAGAAACATGACCAGCGTACTGCTCTGAAAATGCAGTGTTAAGAATTCCTATAAATCCAATTATCCTTTACCACTTTATATTTTAATTTAGATGAATTACTATGAAAAAAATCCAGGTTGTATCATCGCTCCTTTGTCCTCCCACTGTACCATTTTTGAAGAAGATTCACCAGATCCCCTCTAGAAAAAAGCAGAAGCACCACTTGGGCTTTTCTGCTTTGACCTACATATTGCTCTAAATTAGACAGCAAGTTGCATTTTCTAGAGCATGATGTTAAAGTGAAATGGAACAACTAGAATTCATTAGCAGGGGGGAAAAGAAGATCAAAGTGGAGGACATAGTGACCCAAATCCTCCCACGCAACCAAATCCAGCACACAACCTGAACTCCATGCCTGAAACTGGGGATTTCTGCAAAAGCTGGTGTACGTGTCATTAAAAGGTGCCGTGCCAGAGGGAAGAGAGAAATCCAGAAGGTCCAAATGTTCCTAAATTCTAGCACCAGGCAAGAGATCCAGCTTCTAAAGAAAATCCCTAGTTCTCTTGGTTTTCTGTAAGAAAACTGGATGAGTGTTTTAATCGAGGGATAAGCACTTGCTCTGGAAAGCAACAATTTGTTCCACAACCTCAAATTCTCATGTATTTGCAAAATTAGCTTTTGCTTTAGAAAGGCTGGCCGTAAGAACAGACCTAATAACTCATCTTTAGAAATAAACAGGAAGCCTATGCTTCAAACATTGTACAATTTTCACTTTATCATTCCTCACAGTACGTGTTTCATAGGATAAAAAGAAATGATGAAACCTAGTTAGTGTATTTGGCCACCGACAGGACTGCAATGACCTTGCTACTATGTGACAGAACATAAGGCACACTTTGTAAAGCTGAAAGTGAACTGAACTGCTTTTATTTAAACACAGTCTGAAAGGAAGAATAAATCCTTAAGTCTGTTATTTCTCTAACAAGACTTTTTGGACAAACTACTTCTATACTACAACAGCAGAGTATTTTGCATTACTGCCTAGTACTGTCACTTCAATTATCTGTCCTGAATTTAAATTGTTTTGAAGCTGAAATAGCTTCATTGACATACTAGTCATGCTCTTTACAGGTCTGTCCTGATTTGTAACCATCGTTGAAAACTTAGAGAAGGAACACTGATTTTTAAAATAAGCAGACAATTATTTTTTTTCTTCTGTCTCGCCTTTTGCTACTCTTGTTCTGTTTCTTGCTCTGCCATGCTCTCAGCAGTTTTCACGAAAATAAAAAAAGAACAAACGTTGTTTCAGCCTTGCAAAGAAGTTTACTTTCGTGAAGTCTTAAAAGGTCAAATCTCAGACTTTAAGTCTAAAGTTCAGAGTTCACCAGAAATGGTAGAACCTATTTATATACTACCACATAAAATGGCCATGAAATATGATCAAAACTAGGCACAGAACACTTAATAGGACAGGATCTACACTTCTGGAAGTAACAGGCAATACTTTCAAAAGAGACATCCTAACTAACATAAAATCTATTCTGTCAAAGAGCATACAGAGAATACACAAACTAATAATTGACAATAGAGATATTCAGATACCTCTGAAACAGTGAAATTACCATGATGTTGCCAGCTACCATTAGAAAGGGCTGACACTTTGAACAGACACCTTTACAAGGCATCAATTGCCTTTATGCTCTAAAGACTAAGTCCTCCCAATATATGAGGTTTAAAATTACTTTATCTCATAAAAAGTAAAGACAAGGATCTTCAAGTGCCCTAAATTTGTTTAGAATATCACGTCTTGCTGACTTTTGATATTAGTTTTTCTCCCACATAACTTAGAGATGGATCTTCAAGTCAAGCTACTTGTCATAGTTCTAATAAAATAAACAGGGTTTAACAGTTTCACTATAAAGAGTTGGATTTAGCACCCATCCAACATTTATTTCACGTTACCGTTATTTAATATTTATGAAATATTAGAAAACTTCCCCAAAAACATTAGAAATATGCTCAAAAGTATAAATAAGGAAATCGGCTTCTAAACCAATTAGCAGTAGCAACAAAAATGTCAATGTTTGTTGTAGAAAAAATGCAAATTAAATAATCAGATGTTGCTGCTCATTCCTACAGAAGTTGCGCAAAAATACCTGTAAGCAAGCTTTTAGCACACAGAGAAAAAAAGATGTGAGGCAGGAGATTAAATAAAGAAGCAAGACTCTACAAAATGCACACTACATTATGCTAAAAAATATTGAACTCAACAGTCCAACTGAAGTCCTGGAATGCTAATAGACTAAGCGTGTATAATTTTGTGTAGGTATTCTAGTAAAGGCAATTAAAATTAAATCTTTGATACTTTTTTCTATTACTTTTTACCAGCATACACAAGGAAGTTCAACAGCTTTATATCTTCTAGAAACTTATCAGAACATACAGCTCTGGATATTCTCTGATCTTATTCCTGAGAAATTATTAGTCATTTACGTCCACAAACAAAATATTATCGAGATTCATCAATGGAAGATAAATACCCTTCCCTCACAGAACAGATATTACTTGACACTTAAACAAAAATCTAAATTGTAAACTCTGGCTGCTTACAAAAAGAAGCTGAAAATGCCTACAGCTATTAAATTACCTTTACTGTACTTTTCCCAATTACAGACTAGAAAAACGCCATCGGAATCTAATGCTTAAGCATACCAGTATAAGAGAGAAAGACCATCAAAACGCTCTGGTTCATCTTCATCTCCAGGTGAGAGCAGGGACATTCTTCCGTACAGCAGCAAAGACAACGACAAAGCAACCAAAATACACTGGAGGTTTCCGATTCAGTCGGATAAAGGTTACATGCAGGACAATTTCTGCTACTAACTGAAAAAAAACCCAAACAGACAGAGCTCCAGCCGAGTGTCTGCCTACTTAATCTTCTCTGAAACCCTCTGCGTCACATGGACTAATTCACCTACCAAGGTAATGTTTACCTTTTCTCTGTCTGAAATAGCAATTTATAGCAACTTTAAAGACTGATAAATGCAAGGGAGAGAAAATTCACTTGCATTTACTACAACTGTGATTATGCAATCTATATCTAGCAGCCAAAGGCAAATGGAATAATTAAAATACAATAAACTTATTTTCTCACGTTCTTCCAATAATTTATTTACAGGCTCCCTCCAAACAAGGTCAAAAGCAAAAACTCATGACCTTTCTAAAGCAATCTTCCTAGCAGACTGGATTATGTACATCCACATACAAAAGGGAAAGCCAACAAAGCAGACAGACTGAAAGCATTAATGAAACAAATGCCATTATGCTATTACTTTGCCTTCTCAATCATGGTATTGACTTGTGTCATGCAGTAACTTGTTTTTTAGTCTTCCAATATACAACAGTCAAAAAGTTAACACAGAATTTGGGTTATATATTTTCTCTAGAAATGGAAGCTGATACATCTGCTATTTTGTGAAAGTAAATAAAAATGGTGAATTTATAGCATTACACTAGAAATAATATAGTTGAAAAAGTGAAAAAATATATCACTGTTGCCAGAGGTAAGGCGCTCTTCTGATGCAAGGCTTGGTCTTGCAGAGATACATATATTTTCAGAAGTTCAGAGCTTCTGACATCAGTTTGGTTAACTACTATTTTCTTCCAGGCTTGCATCAGAAGATACATTCATATTACTCCCCCTCTTTTTACAAGATCTTAAAAAAAATACAGTTTAAAATGAAAACTAAATATTCTGTATTCACTGATGGCTTTGTTTAAGTCGAAAGGTGAATCCTCTTTAAAGCAGGGAGTAACGCTGTGATGAGACAGCATCTGTCAGCGTCTAGAGCTGCACAGCAGGACAGCTTGGCTATGCCAGGAATGCATACGCTTATCTCATGCTCCCCTTTTTTTTTTTTTAAAGTTGTAGTGACCGTGGTTTTGTTAGCACATAATCCTTCCAGGGAGAGGGTCTTTTTGCTTACACACAACGTGCTGTAGAGTGTTCACATGTACCGAGGGCAGAGCCTGCAATCTACACACAGGAGGGGCAGAAGGGTAAACACACCCACTGCGCCTTAAGAAGCAGATCAGCGATGGAACTGGGAACATAAAGCAGCCTCCCAGTTCCCGAAATGTGAAGAGCTCTACTGGCATCGTTTGGATTGCTCACATCCATTCAGTCATGAAAATTTGTCCCTTTGCAGTCTTTTCTCAATCAGTTTAACTCTGCTGGTGTTACTGGTGCTACAGTCCGATGAAAGAAAAGCCATTAATATTTTAAGCATCATACCAATTAGATATGCTCTAGGCAAGGTTACAGAAGATAAAATACCAATAGCCTTTCACCAACAAAACTGTTGCTGTTCTTAACACCAGTGGAATTCAATTTGTGGTATCAGTATCAGGAACATTTGTCAAAACAAATCACTGAGACCAACAGGCTCGTTTCCATGTTTTCTGCAATACAAACACACGCGTATCCCCCCCCGCCCCAGCCCTGCGCGTCCTTAAAAGCGTGACTCAAGGATATGTATTTCCAAACTTCTCAACAATTTAAGCAGATACAAACTAGTATTAAGCCTCTTATTGCTCCCACCTCTTTTTATTGGAGTTATCAGTAAGAAATCACTTGTTCAAACAATTGCTCCTCCTCCATCCCTTCTTCACAGTAACCTACGCATTATTCAGCTTCCTGAACTCATCCCCAAGGCTTCTATTCCTCTTCACCTTAAAATTCTGCGGCTGTGCTGCTTTTAATGTTTCTAAAGGACTCATATAGAAAAATGGTACTATTGCTTCTTTTGCAAGTTCTCTGCCTTTCAAGAACATGCTCAGGGGAACACAAATTACTTTTCACTTCCAGAAAGACCTAGGAATACTGCAACAACTTAAAACCCCATAAAACCTAATGTCAATAAGTAAGATTAAATTTTCAAGAGACATCATTTGTTATTTTATGCAGCAAACAAACATTCTTTTTCAAACAGCTGTAAATCATTCTATTCTGGTAACATTATTAATTATGACTCACCTCTCCCAAAGGAAGTTTTGCAATGCTTTAGCAACTCAGATGGATTACAGGATAACTTAGCAGAATCTTCAGAAGCAAGATTCACAAGATCTTTTTGTTATAAACGAAACAAACATCTTTTACAAAAATCCTGTACCAGTGAATTATGCAAGTGTAGCCTTTCAGGTTCACTAACCCCAAATAGTAAAAAATTCATTATGACACTAAGGACTACAGCCAAGAGAACGCTGTATCATATAGCGTGAGCAAACACTTAATTCTGATCTATCCAAAACCACTAGTTATTCAAAAAACGTTTTGCTGATTAGGTCATAAAGATTAAAAGAAAACATATGTCATTATATGGCAATTGTTAAACATAAAAAAAAAAAGCTTGAGCAACGTAATTGTGGAGAAGCATGTATGGTTTGAGGCTAACCCCTTGTGTAGAGAAGAAAGGTATTATTTAAAGTTTAGGTAAACCTCAATTAACATATAACAAGTACATTCTTGAAGCATTGTGCATTGATACTGTCTCCCAGAAAAAAAAAAAAAGTAGTAAGCATAGAAAACTATAGTCTTCCATCGTCATGTAGCTGAAGTGCAGTTATATGTACCTTTCATGTCCATCTCTTACGTGAAAAATTGCCTTTGGAATACAGTGATCTAGTAACTACCCATATACGATACCTTCCATATGAACGTAGCAAACCATAGCTGTTTTAAAGATGTATCTTTGTATTACATACCCCGTATTGCCATCAGACAAGCAAAGCGTTTGCTTCTTCAGATCCCAGTACAAAGCACGTTAACTTTTTTAATGTTTTGTGGATTTGTTTTTAAAAGAATCAAGTAATTTATGAAGTGGCATAATTCAAAATCTATGCTAAATTGTGTGACAATACTTTTGAATACTATTTGCTGGGTTCTATTGCACAAGCACAGCAAACATCATAGTCCGGCAAGAGCTGTCTGTGCCTGTTTTTAATTGCGGTTTTGATGACAGTGTTGACACGGTCACTTGGTCGTTTGGGAAGGGTCTGGAGTTATGATTTTCAATCACAACTGAATCCAAGTTTGCCATTTAGAATCTGACCCAACTTTTAAGTGGAAAATGTTACAGTTTATATTAGGAATATAATTATCATTACATATTGCATGGCACTGGTAAAAAATAAGATGGTTCCAAAGCACTACACATAAAACTTTAAAGGCACGCACACATAGTAGTCTGAAGAAGTAATGCATTGTAATACATAAACTCCATACAGTGTCTTACGTTACCGTAGTTAGCCTATATGTACAAGGTAGTAATTTGCAATACGCCTTACAAGTACATTTTCATAGCTAGAGAAGCATTAAAGAATTCCTGTGTGGGGTTTTATCTCTACAGAACCAGTCCAAACCAAGTGCTGATTAATTTAATGAAAAGATTAAGAGCTATTTCTTCTGTTTACGTGTAAGTTCACTGGAGTAGGTATTAGCTTTTCTAAGAAGTTGCTTCAGACTTTCAATATCAAAGTTATTTTTCTTTAAGACTTCATCAAAACAAGCTCCTACTAATGAAACTACAAGAATTTTCATATTACAATCCAGTAACTGTTGTATTCCTGTGTAGGGGGCGGAAAAAAGTACTTACTTTTCATCTGGATTTGTCAGGGGATCTGTACTGGACATCTTCTTATGTGCACTATTTTAATAAAAGTTCAAAATGAAGAATTCTGACACATGAAGCACTGGCTCGTAACCAAGATAAAAAGTGCTGTAAAAAAGGAGAAACCCCTTTTTGAATTTTACAGGGTTATGTTTATTTTCAGACACTGTCAACAATTCCTATTTATTACTGACTGGCTGAAATCAAGTATGAAAGGAGAATTTTCATGACAATACAGATACACTTCATTGCTGAAAACAGTAAGCAGTTAACAACTCAGACTTCGCTGTACATTGTACCAAAACATCTGACATCCTAATTTCCTCTTGATGGTAGGAACTAGGGTATACGTGAACCTCTGTGATTAAAATCTTCTAAAAAATTAAGTAACTGAGATTAAAATTACAGGATAAAGTAATATAATTCCTAAAGACAAAAACAATCTCATTTTTTTCCAGTGAAGGTTACTTGGGGAGGGAATGTTGTTTTGAACGTGACAAGGTGTTTTGTGTGTCTTGTTTTCTCACTTTTTTAACTCACTGTTTAGTATTCAGTGCCTATGGAAATCTTTCAAGAAGTATGTAAGACAGAGGCCAAAACGCACGCAAAATGGAGTCACGTACCACTGATGTAGCAAAAAACCCAGTAATTCACATTGTATTTTTATTAGCACATAGAACAGGTCGACAAGAAATACAATCCTAAATGTACTGAGCTACTTGAAAAATTACTGCAAAAGCACTAATGCAAAAAATATCTGTTCGTATCAGCAGCAAATCTTCCTGACCTCACGCGCTGCATGGCTAAACCTTCACATGGCCACAAACCAGAAAAGGTATTATTCCTAAGAGACAGTACAAGGAACTCCGTGAGCAACGCACAGGCAAAGGTGGCCACAGGTGCTAGTGGTACCACTGACACACCACAAACCGGGGCTAAAATAAAGTAGGCTCCCTAGGTGTGCTGCGTCAGCTTCCACAAAAACACACTGACCAATTCCTGCAGGTATATGCTTCTGCGTGGGAAAAAAAAAAAGAAGTTATATTTTCTTTGGAATACCACAAATTCTCTTACGGTAAGTGTTTTCAGATCTCTCACCAAACGATCAAAATTAACACCCTCTAAATACAGGGAAAACATCACAACATTGCTTCGCTCCGGGCTTTATCATTCTCTTATTCAACACATCTAAACGGAAAATGAATCAGTATCCGGAGCTGCCAAAGTCACTGCGTGACTGGCGTTACGGGAGCCAGCACCAGGCCAGAGCAGCGCTCTAAAGCGCACATTCCAGCATCCCTACAGCAAAGTTTGCTGCAGTACACGGGACCAGAGATGGCATCTGTGAGTTTGCCTGACCCTGCCTGTCCTGGTTATGGCTGTTGATACAGACGATGCTCAGTCGCTCTGCAGCACGTCAGTATTGCTGCCTGAACAAAACCAAATCCGTACACAGAGAGAGGCAACTAAACATGAAGCAAAGCACCACTGGAAAACATAATCATAGGCGTCCGCAAGACAGGGAGAGATGCAGGAAGAAGATAAAGGGATGGAGTCTCCTCCTGTCTCTGTCAAACCGACGAACGGCACCGTGCGCTGCCGCCGACAGAAGCACAGCGCTGAGGAGGAGGATGGGGGGCACGAAGGCCGCCCGCCCACAGCCCCGCAGGAACCAGCCAGGGGGTCCCCGCGTCCGCCCTCCTCCT
>VZSZ01007639.1:1084649-1159705 GCA_013398815.1 Ibidorhyncha struthersii
CGGGTTGCGGAGTTCCAACCCCTTCACCCGCAGGCAGGAGGAGGAATGGCGGCGCCGGAACCGGTCGGCGCTGGCCTACATCGCCGCCGCCGCCGTGGGCATGGTGGGCATGTCCTACGCGGCCGTGCCGCTCTACCGCCTCTACTGCCAGGTACCCGGGAGCGCCGCGGAGGGGGAGCGGGAGGGAGGCGGCGGAAGGGCCGGCGCGGGTCACTCACCGCCGTTCCGCTCTGTCAGGCGACGGGCCTGGGCGGGACGACGAGCGCGGGCCACAGCGCGGAGCAGATCGAGAGGATGGAGCCGGTGAGGGACCGGGTCATCAGGGTCACCTTCAACGCGGACGTGCATTCCAGCATCCAGTGGAACTTCAAGCCCCAGCAGAGCGAAATCTACGTGAGTGACGGCTTCGCGCTCACCCTGACACAGAGCCGCTCGCGCCGGCGGGGGGAGCCTCGGGTTTTACCTCACACCTTCGTGTGCCCCCGGGATCTGACCGCGGGGGGTCCATCCATCCGCACGCCTCGGCCCCGACGGGGACACGCGGAGCCTGTGCTGTGCCCCGGTAGTCCGGGGTGAGTCCGGGGTTCCGCCGCTGTGCTGTGCTGTGCTGACACGCGGAGTTTTATTTTTGGAGCTGGATGGGAAGGCAGTGCCGGTGCCGCCGCCTTCCAGAGGGCAGAACGGCCGTTGCCTCTCGCGGTGTAGTTCGAGCGTAGTTGCTCCCCTACTGTCCCATCAGGCTACCGAAAAGGATTGCTGTCAAAAGTATATTTATATATACCTGTGGGTATCCCTAGTACCTTCTCGTCTTGCCCCTATCGCTGCGAGACTGTTTCCATATTTAAAAAAATGAAGATTTTAATCTAACTTTACTGTTCAAAATTACTTCTTAATAAAACACACACACGCAAAAAGAAACACCCCCCCCCCAACTTCTTAACTGGTTTCTGAGTCCAGTATTGAAAGAATGATAATCTTAAAAATGAAATGTACACCATATATAAATCTGCATATTTAAATAAGTTCTGTATGCTGCTAAACTGCTCAGAATAATAGAAGTCTCGGTGGTAAACGGGGTAAGATTAAAAATGCACACATACAATGTTAATGCTTTGAATTGTCTATAAGCAAAATACTTGTGAAGTAACCAGCTTGGAACAGCAAAAGTGAAAATGAATTAATTCTAGCTGAAGTGTGAAGAACTCTGAGGGGTGGAAGGCTTCAGTGGCTTAAAAATCACCATGCAATTACTTTATACAGGTGGTACCAGGAGAGACCGCACTGGCATTTTATAAAGCGAAAAATCCTACTGACAAACCAATAATTGGAATCTCTACCTACAATGTAATACCCTTTGAAGCAGGACAGTATTTTAATAAAATACAAGTAAGTGTGAACAAAGCACAGATCACATTTTCCTTTACATGAATGAGAGTTGTTATCCATAAATTACCTTTTTCTCATTTTAATCCTGAATACTATTCTTTGTATGCCAACATTTTAAGAAAACACCTTGATTTTTTTCAAATGACAGTGCAACAGTTCATTCTTCGCCTGTCTTCATAACAAGCTGCAGTATGTGTCTAATTAGAGTGGCTCCCAAATATAGGATATTTAGTACTAGTGACATTGAGGGCAGATGGTAACAATGTGAGCGAGCCTGGCCAGTTTGGACACTATATTAAAAGCGCTTTTTTATTTTCCTGTAACATGAGAGGAACACAATTGCTGTCTTGTTGCTCGTGTTGTTGATCCTTCCCAGGATTTTAGGGATGTACTGGGAATGAGAGTTGATTTTAGAAGATGAAGCTTTCTGTTTACCTCTGTTTAAAGTTTACCATAGCTATTGTCTAATTGTTTTTTGGGTTTTTTTTTCCCTCCCTCATGCAGTGCTTTTGTTTTGAAGAACAGCGACTAAATCCTCAAGAGGAAGTGGACATGCCTGTCTTTTTCTACATTGATCCAGAATTTGTAGAGGATCCTAAAATGGCTAAAGTTGATTTGATCACCCTCTCTTACACTTTTTTTGAAGCAAAGGAAGGACAGAAGTTACCACTTCCTGGCTATCAGTAATGGGCAATCTTTAGCCAGTTTTACTACTGCTACCTGACTGCCAGTTTTGAACCATTTTTTGATGGAAGGAAAAACTGCAGGAGTACTGTGCTATATGAAGTTATATTATTAAACCACCATGGGCACATGCTGCTGTTATGAAAGGATGTATTTGTATTTTTTTTTTAAAAAAAACAAAAACTTACATAGTTGTAATATTATTTCTTAGGGATAGTGTTTCTTCATCAGACAACAGAAGGGAATACACTGTTCCTGGAAGAGAGAGGGTTTTCTCACGCCATTTTTTTTATAAGATAATATATGTTATCTGAACACTGTGAGGAAAATTTTTAAACCCAAGTGTAAATTGAGATCTTAGTTTAAATGCAGAGGAACAAATCAGTTTATTAAGCATCTAAAATTGCATTGCTGGCTCTTAAGAATAACTTAAAAATAACTCTTGAAATAATAAGAATAAAAAGGTAAAACCAAGTAATCAGTTCATGAAATCTCAAAACTAAACAAAGTTAGACTGTATTGTGACCCTCCTGTGGCACAGGAGGATACGATGATTCAGAAGATGATGCACCCTCTCGAATTATTACTGAATCAGTAGTTCATTTGGTAAGAGCAGACTGCTCTAAAACTGTTATCATTTGAATGAGGAACAGTAATTTAAATGTAAGCACGTCACATCTCTGGTATGGTTTCCATTTAGAAATACCATCTTCAAATTTCCATGTTGTGTTCAACTCATTTACAGTATCTGTACTTCTAATGACTGCCCTTCCACTGTGCAGAGGGCTGTACATCGGGCAGCTCTACACAGAGACAAGGCAGTACATAAACAACTGCTCTAAATTGCAGGCTGAATTAATAGCATAGGAGTCTCCTCAGAAACCAAAAGGAAATCAACCCCATTCAGAGGTTAAGTCGGACAAAGCCTGCCCAGCAGCATATCAGCTGTTCGGAGGTACTCCTAGGTACTCTGTTTACCACCGGAACATGTAAGCCTGTATTTATGTACCTTCTCATCATTAGCTGTGGGGTAGGGATAATAATGCTTTATCATAGCTTTGGAAATGAGGAGTGAGTTGCAGAGCAGGTTTAAGGGACCTGCTCATTTTCAGACAGGAATAAATCTCAGCCCAGTATCTCATCTGCTACGCCAGTTCTTTCTACCCCTTTCGGCAGATGAGATCTAACAAAGTCAGACTAATGTTGGTGTGTTGGGACTCTAAAAAGGTAATAGGTAGATCAGAAATAACTTCCAGTTACTTTAGTCTCAATTATGTTTGCATACAGTAATTTAAAAAGTGCTCTTTTGAAAAATAAATGGATGCTACCTTTAAAAAGCATTATTGTACCAGTTCTGTGTGTTGTTTAAATAGATTCTGGATGGCATTCATGTCGGGTCTTCGCTGTGTATTTATTAAAGTTTTAAAACTTTACGTTCTTTCATCTCTCTAATTCATTTTATCCACCAGAACATGTGGAGCTCATGTAAGTGAAATACATCTGTATAAAGATAGTGGCAAGCTTTATAATCTATAATTCCAGATATGCTTCAGAGAAAAAAAATGAAAAAAAAAAAAAAAAAAAAAAATTCTTACCTGGGCTGTCTTTACTCCATTGTGTGTTTGAAAGTTGAACTGATTATGACAATTCTCCACACATTGCTTTATTCTGGCTGCGTGCTCCAGAAGAAAAGGAACATCCCCCGGCAAGTGCCAGTTTCATAAAAACGTGGGTTTTCCTCCTGAGTGTGAAAGCCCAAGTTTGCACAGATACTGAGCACACTACTGAGCACATTCCAACTATAAAACGGGCTCTCTGACCTCAGTAATTAGCCAGTTCCCTTTCATCTATCTGTGACCATTTTTCCTCTTTAAATATGGAAAAGTTCAGTTAGCAATCATCCATTACGGATTACCATGCTGAAACAGTGTATTTTAGTTTGTTACACTTCAGTGTGCTAGGGTTTTACCAATACAGCTAAGCTGCAGGGAAAAATCGATCCACCTCAAATCCTATTTTCCAGTTTTCTCAGGCTGCTGGCCAGACCATGGCAAGTAATACAAGAAAAGTAACAATAAAGCAGCTTATCTTTTCACCTCTGCTTACAAAACCCCCAAGCTTCTTCAAAGTCGTGTTTTTGATAGAAGTAAGGTGTTCTAATGGTCCTGCAGCAGACTGCAAAATTGCTAACTATGCAATGAAACACCGTGGATTCACACCAAAGTACTTGCAATACTATCTACATTTAGTATTTCAGGGAATATGCATGTCATCTGGTAAAAACTCAGACACGATGGGGGTTAACTTCTCAGTAAGCATTTGCTTTTATTTGAAATTTTATGCTACAAAATTTGCAAAACCGACTGAGAACTTCTTACCACTTAGTTAACATAATGAACATTTAAAATGCAGTATTTCACAAAAAAATAGCTTATCAGGTATGAACATGAATTAAGTTCTCAAATTTTATATCAATTAGAAGTTCAGGGAACTATACCTGTTAAAATGCACATTTTACATTCAGCTTTAAAATAGATAAGGCACTTTAATTATTAAAAGATAAAACTGTTATTAACAGGGTTAAACAACTTGACTAAAATAAATGTGTAACTATTGCTCATCTGCATTGTAGATGATTATTTTTTCCTTCACCAGAACAGCAATCTCTGCAGGGCAGGAACATTGAAATAAATGATTGATCCCCCTCCAATATTTACTGAGTAAATAAAAGCAGCAACAACAACAGCAACAAGCAGGGTTTTTCTGTTCTGTTCATGGATGACAGCACCTAACGTCCCAGCTCAGGTTCTTAGCAAGACAAAAATCCAACTATATCGCAGGCTTTTAGGAAGAAACCAAAATCTGTATTCAGAATATAAAAGTAGGAAAGTAACACTGTGTGTCTTCAGACAGCTATCAAGAGGCCAAATTTTAGAGAAGTCCTACATATCAAAACCCCCTTATAAATTTCTAGGGAGATTAACGCAGACAGCAATGAGGCCAATAGAAACTGCATTCTGCAGTTTCTGTAAACAGTAACGTTCTGTTTTGTTTGCTGCATAAAGGGGTAAAGCAATACAAAGGAACAGTTAACTTGGAAGTTAACTACTTCTATACTTGCAAGCATCCTTTTGGTTTACTTGTGTCATGTGTAAAGTTGTTACTTCATACGCAGGTAAATTTGGAAATCACATTCTAAAGGCTCCAAAAATGCTTTAAAAATACACATGCAAGTCACCTTGAAGAATACACAGCTGAACATTTACGACAAATTATGACAGTGTGGATCCAAGTAACTCTTCACCTTCCACACAGCTTAGTACTCCAGTACATTTTGTTGTATCAAAATACAAAACCTGTTCTGTTATTCACTTGTACATTACAGGAAGCACTGCACAGGACCAGCATCAGAGAATAACCTGTGTTCAGTAAAAGACTACACCTTCAGCATTCTGTATCCTTTTTAACTTCTTGCTTCAGCACGACATCAATTTCTTCATAAACAGCTCTGAAAGAAGAGGAACAGGGTGACTCCTACATCACAGTTGTTTCATTTTGACAAAATGCACCAATGAAATCCTGCCCAAGCATGAACTGCCAAGAGTTTGTAGTGTTTGCCAAAGGGAGTAGCGTCAGTTGCAGGATGCCCAGGTTTCCGTGGGAACAAAGAGCCAATCCTGTGGTGAGCCTGTGATTATACATTTAATGCGAGACCTCTGGACATTGTCACTTTTGATGAAATAGATTTGGGAACAGGACTGCAAAACACAAGTGGCAGGCATACCACGTGGCATGCAATTACTGCACTAGTTAAAAATAAGTAAGTAAATAAATAAAAGCTTTGTTGAGATTTTTCTACCTCAGAATTTGATGGTTCCTTGGAAAAAAGTTTTGTACAGATGGCTCATTTTTTTTGCAATTTACTGGTAGAGAGTTCTGCCATCCATTTAGTTTCATATTAGTTTTTGATCTGACTATTTGGTGCTCTGGAAAGTCCCAGCGTCCATTCCCTTTTGTAGCTTATATTTAAATTGAAGATTTTCTTGATATGCAGTAGAACAACATTCTTAAAAATCACGACTGCTGTGAACAGGAATTACTTTGGTCACCTCGCTCCAGAACTACCTGTGTTGAAGTGTCTCAGACAGTTTCCTCCAGCAGGACCCTTACCATGCCTTATTCATCTTTTCATATCACTGGATAGGATTAAGTAGATCATTTCTGACACAGCATTACTCCACCAGTTTTACAGATGACGTTCAATAAACACACTATAGGAGTTTATTCCTTAATTGGTTATGCCAGAAATATTGGAAGAAAATGTATGAAATGCAGCCACTCATTTACATTAGTGACCCACTTCGTCAGCTAATGCAGTCTAAATAGTGTGGTCTGGTTTGTCCTTCAGAAGAAAAAGCCATCTTAGAAGCCTTCTTACCTTTGGCACCTAAGAAAACTGTACATTTTCTATTTTAGAAGTTACTTACTCAGTGGGAGCCAAGGGATCAAATTCCATTATCTCATAGTAATGAGGTGATTGTGACTTGTTCTTTGATGCAGCTGAAGAAGAAAGACGGGCACAAAAATCCAGATTTAAATGTGAATCAAAAGCATGCTTACTGTTTGTCACTTTTGTGTATCTTCTTGAAAGCAGCAGATTATCTCCTATGTGTCTAGTTGCTTTAAATGCTAAAACGGACAGACATGTCTAAGAGAAGCCACCAGCAATATGAGATTTTGTCAATGTTTTTTGCTGCTCCTAGTCTTTAACAGCCGTTATGTAAAGCCCTTAGGTTCTAACAAGAAAAATATATCTCCGTGAAAGTTAGATGGTCTGCAGTATTTATTACCTGCTGCTGCCGGTCCATTTAATGATGTAGTATGTCCACTCTGCAGATTTACTGGATTCAGAGGCACTGGGCTTAAAAGAGTTGCCAACTAAGGATATCAAGCAAAACAGTGCATGAACAGATTGTTCTATGAGACCTGGTTTGACTTAACTTACAACTGCTGACTTATCTTTAGACTCTCAGACTATAGCAGGTAAATTCTAAGGTCAACAGTTATCAATCTAATTAATCTCCATTCTTCACAGAAAGTTCAAAACATCTTTTAGTGTTATCTACAGCACATTTGTATAATTTACTTCTGTGTATTTTGTTATGCTACAGACTCAAAGACTGCAGTACTCACAAGACAAGTATCTGCTTTTACTTGCAGTTTAAAATAGGGAATACACGTGTGAGTTTGGGGGCTGCTTCTCATCTTTTCTATTTCATACTGCCTACACAGAACAGCATTCAAATTCATAACATTACCTCAAAGCCCCCTCATATTCTTTGCATTCCTTCGCTCACAGGTGTTTTGTCTCCAGCACATGCAATTTGCCCTACACTGTACTTGGTTTTTAAGTGTTTGGTTTTTTTTGGTGGATTGTTTGGTGTTTATGGGGGTTTGTTGTGTTTTGGGTTTTTTTTGGAGGACATCTCAGCTTACTTCACCCAGCGACAGATTAAACACAAATAACAGAGCAACTGCTTTCTGCACACTCTCCTGAGATTGTGCTGGACCCAAGAAAATATGCTTTGATATTAGCATCTGCGGTATCAAAACAGGAAAGTTGGCCTGGTCAACAAATACTGAGTGTTTCCTGATGCACGGAGAAGGGCCACAGAATAGATCTTTGTATCCCATTTGGACAGTAGTCGGGGTAAATCCAAGCAGTTCTCATTTTGACAGTTGCCAGCAAAGAATAATTATTCTGAACATGAGTGTTACTCACATTGCTATATGAATGTCCAGCTGGGTTGCTTACACTATTGTTTTGTGCTTCAGTTGCAAATCTAGGAGAGAGTAATACATTGAAAGTAACTGAGAAACTATCGAAACTGTATATTCTAATGGTTACATTATTTTTTGCTGGTCTGTCTTCACTTTATGTCACAACTGAGAGCAGTATGGGCAGGTGGGCCAGTGTCCCATTCACAGAAAAGGTAGGGAACTACAAGGATGCCACTCCCATCTCAAACTCTTCTTATTGACATGTACAATTCATCTGTTTCTCCCTTTCACTGCAGCATTGGCAACACTCAAGCAGAAAGTCATACATATCTCCAGTATGGTTTGACTGTTGAGATAAATTTATGTCTATGACTGAACAGTGCTGCAGGAGCAGTGTATTTTTAAGCATGTTAAGCAGTGTCTAGCACACAGGTAGTTTTCAGTTTTTTACTGGACTAACGTGTAAGAGTAGTAAATCTGTGTTCTCAGAGCTTTCTATAAATTCATTAGATGAATTACAGAGTAGTAATATCTCTGAAGTTCTGTTATCTGTTACCATTTCTTGATGAGAGATTACTCACGGGAATTGCTGTGCTTTTGTAGTAGTTGCTAAATCTAGCTGTGGATAAATTGATGGATGATGCCTGTTTTTATCTGCAGATATGCAATCTGAAATTCAAAGTGTTAATCAGTGATCATTTAAACATTATTAAGCAAATGTTAGTTACTTGTACTATGAACATTGAAAGGGTAAAGTTTTATTTGGAAGGCACATAAAGAATCTGAAACTAATTGTTGTTTATTACATGAAAGGCAAAATTTTAATAACTCTAAAAAGGTTATAGATGCAATATATTTATCTCCTTAAAATGTCAGAACAACATCTGTAGTGCTAGACACAGTAGACACCACTTTCACTATTTTCAAAAGATTAAAACGGAATTATAAGCATTTATTCCTGCGCGGACATTCACACCTTTAACTATACAGACTGCCCTAGAGTGGATAAAGGCAGGGCTTCTACAAACAGTAATTCAGGATACCAAAGTTAGAAGCTTTACTCACTCCTCTGACTATGAAAGAAGTCTAAAGTTAGAGGAGATGAGTACCTTTCTCAAAGCGAACTGTTTCTAACAGCAAACGCCTCCTGAAAAAACTTAGGACATCAAGGGGGTATCAGAAAAGCGTATCTGTTTTCTTTCTTCCAAGCCTACAGAACAAGCAACTACCAGACTGTTTTACAGGCTTCATTGTAACAGAAAACAGGGGATGTTCTACTGTTCCAATTTACGTAAGGGGGAAAAAGATTATTGCTTCGACTGCCAAGAAATTACAGGCAACCTTATACTAGCTTTCATTTTTTTCCTATGCACACACATCAATTCTCCTTTTAAGGAGAGTTAAGGAACATCCTTAAAGTTAAGGAGTACCTTTGTTTTCTTTCTTACAAGAAACTTCTTAATTCCTCCACTAAGCTCTTGTTGATTTGCTTTACCAAACCAGACTGCAAGGTGCATTCATCACTTACTAAGGCCTGAAGGAGACACTGCAGAGTCAGTTTGCACCACTGTTGACACAGGAGATGGAGAATCTACAGAGAGGTCTAGCAGATCACTTGAGGGAGCAGATGGCTGTTTCCTGTATAGCTTAACATTTGAAAAAGAATAAAGTAGTTTGGGGTTTTTTGGTGTTCTGTTGTGTTTTTGTTTCTTTTTAAAAGAACTTGTATAATTTTAAACAAATTGCTATTTCCACAGAATATAAACTTCTAAAATCATAACATTAAAAATTGGAATTATTTTCCTTAGTTTTTGGAAATAGCAACCTTGCTGAAAGTGATCTTTTCTGGAAAGCATTTTTTGTTTCATTAGCTATCTTTCACACACACACAAAAATAATTGTCATAATTGCCAAAGTAGGCAATAGAACAAACTCCATTCTAAAAAGAATCATGAGCTTGCTTAGATACAGGTTTGATATCAATCTTCCGATTGATCCTATACAATTATTTTCATGCTACTTACTTGTGTTATTGAGATTTGATACATATTTGGGATTTTTTTTTCAGTCCTGTTTTGGATAGGAAAAGTTCAAAATCAAAACTGTTTCCTAGGACACAGAAAAGGGTTCCCTTTGTTTCTGCTGTGACTGTGTTATAATTAAAAATGTAGCAAACCAAAGATTTTAATAAAAAACACATGCTTGAATCATCTGGGTTTGGTTACACCAGATTAAAAAAAAAAAAAAAAAAGATGATGCATTTTAAACTCGGAGACTTCTGAATAATACAAAAATGCACAGACTGCATCATTTGGACTTTTAACTAATCCACCAAGCAAAAACATCCACCCACATAAGCAGAATGTAGTAATAGTGGCTTTTCAAGGAAAACAAGATCGTCTTCTACCTTTTTTTAAATAATTGTTATCTGTATTTCAGCAGTCACAATGCAGTCATTTTCATACTGAGTCCTAGATGACTCCACAATTATGGCTTAGCAGAAGCTGAAACGTGCAAAACTACTTTGGGCAATATAATTAACAACCACAATTATTGATCAATAAAAGATAGTCATTAAGGATTTGCTACAAGCCATTATTCACAATTCAGAAAAAGCTTTGTCTCAGAAAAAAACATCAGTAATAGTGAATTCTGATAGTGTAATAGTATTTCAGTCTGTAAATGCTTAATAGAGAACAAATGAAAAGAAACATTATGGTTCCTCATTTTATATATGGCAGATAACAGTGCTTAGCTGTAGAGGTAATAAACTGGCATTTGAATAGATATCTCTCATTTTTCCTGACCAACCTTCCATCTTAGATTTGACAGTATTTGCTACTTTAGTTACATGAATTTGCACGATGTTCTGCAAGTGAGACTTTAGAAAAATCAGTAAGAGTAGTATCAGCCTACTGTTGCCTGTACCTCTCAACTAGAGAATAAAATTATGCATATATTAAAAGTGTATTTTTCACAATGAACAGAAAAAGGAATGTTTACAGTCCTGCAGTTCATGAGTTCATCTGTAATTACTCACCTCTGTGCGTTCACGTTGTATTCTCTGATTCTCCAAAAAACGAACTCTGTTTCGAGAGAACCTGTTGAAATTGCAGAGTTAAATGTTCATTCTTACATTTTTGTGATGTCGTTCAGAAGAACATGAAACCAGTTATAATCAAAGTCTGATTATCAAAAGATTCCAGAGGTGCCAAACAAGCACTACAGGTGCTTTTCTCTGGGGCACTTGTCTCTGCGCTAGCAATTTGACTTGCTCTTCTCCAGGGCTGTGGTCCTCTGATCACCTATACTAACACCAGTTAGTTTGTTCTTCGGCTCACTTTTGGATACAGCCATCTGTTTCTTCCAAAACAAAACCAAGGCACAGCTGACAATGAAGTTTGCCTCCATTCATGCAAGGCAGGTAACTATGGACATGCACTGTGCCAAATCTGGCTCCTTCTGACCCAAACAGTCTTCCAGCTGAATCCCAGGAAGCCTTCTATCCTAGAGGTCCCCACTTTCCCTCATGCCGTCTCAGGACAAACCACACACCTGTTCTGGTACACAGCACTCTCATTAGTCCAGGCATTTGAAATAATTAAAAAAAAAAAAGAAAACAAAAAAAATCCACCTGCATAAACACTCATGTACTAGGAGTCACAACAGTGCTACACTGGGTCCAGAAAAGCAACATTACCGTTTATATGTAATAAGTCTCCCTGGGTGCAGATGCATTGCACCTTAGATTAGTCGAGTCATATTCAGCATCCATAAGGTCAATCCGTTTCAGAAGTAAGAGCCCTAAGTGGTATGGCCATGAGACTCTCTATACAACTGCATTTGCTATTTAGGGTTACCATACTGGTGAGGCCCACAAAGATAGTATATGTGCAGGGAGGAACAGGAGAAAAAAACCACCTTTCCAACTGCATAACATAAAATATTTATCTGAAATACAGGAAGAACCGAAGAGTTGCTAGAGCCACTAGAGGGAGTCATTGCTATATATGAGGCCAGTTTAGTGCACAAAGGTGATTGCTCCTGGTTTAATTTGGACTCTACATTAACAATCAGAAACAGCGAATGCAGCATGACTTGTCTTCAAACAATACAGAGTCTGAAACAGATGCAACTAGTTAAAATCAGTTTGTCCTTTATACAACTCATTGTTCAGAGGGAGTTCCAAAGAACAAATCTTCTGCAAACATTAACCAAATACACTTTATACTTATCAAATCTAAAGCCCAATGCATCTGCACCCAGGGAGACTCATTATATACAAACCATAACATTATAATACTAAAACGCAGTGGTCCAGTTTCACAATAGCCACTTAGTTGCTCCTTCAATCATCAGGTGAGTCTTTCATAAGGAATTGGTTGAATTATACGCACAAGCTGCTATTCATAGTTCCAAGAGGTTCTTGGCCTTGCCAGTATTCATCAGTTATAACAAAAATGTAAGCCCACATCTGACTTCAGTGGATTTACAGAAGCTGAACAGAATTCTAGTTGTGCTTTACTAAAATGAAAAACTTCCTACAGTGAGAAGTGAGCACACAATTCTTTCAAGGCAGTTACTGTAAAATATGCCACCAACGCTGTAGACATAAGATTTAAGGATAAATGAACACTAAACTTTGTCGAGATTAGACCCAAAGTTTGTGCCATGACACTTCGAAGAATTAGTGATATTTTCAGTGCAGCATTCAGAAGAGGTTTAAAAAGAAAAAATGACTATGATGAACCATTGCACTAGAGGTATAATGGTTTCTGTAACATTTCTTCCCATGGAGGAGATATAAACTACTTAACATGGAAGGTTTGTTCCTATTAAACCAGCATACTCTTCGTGAGTATACTCACTGTGATATTTTGGGGGATAATACTGAAATTTTGAGTTTAAAATTAATTTCAGTTTTGCTAGCATCTAGTCATGCCACCAATGACATAATAGACGCATACACGGGATGTCAACACAAGCACTGCGGTGCTTCCATGTGTGAAAGAAAGAAACATTTGGTGCTGTAAGACAAGCAGAACAGTGTGTTTCAATCCAATTGAGAAAAGCAAGCAACTCTTAAGCATGCAATGAGGCAGAATACTATTCCATGGCCAATTTCTGCCGTAAAGCTATCAAAGTTGTTTAGAAAGAACAAGTATCCTTTCCTGCAAGCATACATACTTAGCAGAGATAAGGACCATCACCAGTACCAAAGGGTTTGTAGCAGACTGATGATGAATTCACTGTGCGCTACCAAAAAGGAATGTCGAATTCCAAAATAATTTTTGTGTGCCTCCATCTGATTTCCTGTCTATGTTGTTAACTTGTTTTACCCCATTCTAATGGTATTCTAACTAACTTTATAAACCATTCCTGAAGTGTTTAGAAGACAAATAGGTAATTCGCTCTTTTTGCAATCACGTTTCTTTTCTGGATTTAAGGCTAAAATCTGTCTCCTTGTGGAGGATGAACATTAGATGTAGGGACCATCTATGTTCATTTAGTGTGCTTACTCATTTAGGATGCCAAATGCAAGGAGAGAGGCCCTGTACTTACCTTTCATGTCCCAAGAGGACATTATTCAGATCTTCATTTACTTGTATTAACTCAACTATCACATCTTCATTCTCCACTGTCACCAACAATTCCATGATTCTCTCCTGCATCATCCGACAAGTCTTATACAGTTTCTGTCAGAGGCAGGGGAAGGAAAAAAAATAAATTGTAACTGTGGTCTCCCAATTTGTCAGTTCCGGAGAAAAATGATAAGACACTTGAGCGCTGCAGACTCACAGGTAACATTCCGTAATTTACACAAACCACACGCATACCAAACATTGCAAATAACATAATTTTCATGTCTTTGATCTCCGCAAGGCAGGTCGACAACTATCATCATCACAGCCAGCATTCCTACCCAATCCCTACCTCTTGACCCACCTTTATTTCTAAAGATATCTGTCTCTAAAGTCGAAATTACAAATTGCAAAATAATGAAGACCCCTCTGGGTGATGCAGAGCAAATCTGATTTGATCCTGTTTGAAGCCAATTAAACTCAGTGGTATACTTCACATGGATGTAATGGATGTGATCCTGTTCAGTGTCTGCTTGAAGAAAAAACTCCAGCTCTAACTATTCCTTTAAGTAGGGAATTCTGGATGCACTTAATCTATGCACTTTTTGAGAAAGTAACACAAGCCTGGCAGAATAAGGTGATAGGAGAATTATCTGAGTTTGAGTAGATTTTTGCATTATTGCCAGTTGAAACGGAAGATAGTTTATTTATATTCCTCTCCACTGCAGATTTTGCATGTTCAAAGAAACAAATTCTTTAGCAACAGGAACTTCAACTCAGTGAACATTTTATTCCCCCCCACAGTGCACTTGCAAATGCTGGCTGGCTCCCTTTAAGGAAAAAAAAAAAAACAGGAGGGGAAAAATTACCTTATTTGCACACGGCTATTCAGAAATTGCTCTGGTATAATTTTCAAAGTGATCTAATTTTTCATCAAAAAACATATACTTCATGTAAATAAATGATTTTATTTATGTAAAAAGAAATTTTGCACCCCTTTTCCAAATCTGCATAAGGATTAAAGAGTACTGTGCCTTCCAGTACTGTATCTTCATAGCCCAGGATAAAACACACAAAAACATATTCAGTTTCATGTCTGTAATTAAATTTAAAACCTCTCCAACTCCACACTTTGCTACCTGATCCTCATTTAAAAAAAAAATAAATGTCTATTTCTTATGATGCCATTATACAGGCAGACTAGCTCCTTTGTAAAGATCAATATTCAATAGAGAAGGAAATTGAAATGCTCATTTCAAGCACGGGTTTGCTAGGCTTTGCTCCTATCCACAATGATGCATGCACTCTTACATTTTCAAAACTGGAGTTTTACAATGATAGACTACCAGCCGGTATAACAATCATCAGCGATTCCAATGAATTTGTGCTAATTCTTATCAGCTGATGATCTGGACCCAAATTCCTGCACGTCTATCAAGTATGTCTACTCATTATCCAGTATAAAAGTTTGTTACTCTTCTTGACTGATACTGAGCTTTAGCTATTAACTTTAACTACTGGTAAGTGAGATTTGCTGTCTTAAGCCTTGCCCAGAACAGGGTGGAGAAGGGAGGAGCCTAGCCACTAATGAAGCTACAGAACTGAAAATATGTTGCACTGATAAAGTTTACCCTGCTACAGTTTTTATTGAGAGACTCATAATCAGGAGGAATTAAATTAATGTCTCCAACTCACTCAAAGCCTAAACAAGCAACTCTTTTTAGTAGAAGACCGTTCTCTGACAACAAAAGCCTAATCCAAGCAAATACGAGTAGAGCTATAAACAAAAGGGAACAATAAACATTGTTAATGTAACAGGCTAGCCATGCTTGATGCTTTATACCACTCAGCACACCGAAAAGAACAGAAAGAACAACAATGAAATTAACATAGAAGGAATGAGTTTTTAGTCACTCCCCCACAAACGGGAACTCCACACCCTGTCCTCAAAATTTTGCCAACCATTTTATTACTGGGAGTGTCAATAAGGAATTTCCAGGGGAGCAAAAACCACTGAGAGATTGCGCCTGTCTCCTATCTGGCTCCCCCAGACCAGCAGCGCTGCCTGTCATTAAAGACGAGAGACAGTGGCAAACTGCTGCTGTCTCACCATATCTCACCTCCGATTGCAAACCAATCCATAAATGGACACAGCTGAACAGCACGACCCTGAAGGCAAACCAACAGCACCCAGTAAGGGTTCCTTGCAAAGGAAAAATTCTCCACTGGGCAAGAGAATTACACCGAAGGCTTGCACAAATTACATCACTTCTTCAACATATTCAATGTTGACAATTTACCAAAAATGCTTCCTCATAATAGAAATGCAGAGGTAAGTTTAGAAAAGAAGGATGTGATAAAAGCTTTTTAAATTCTTGCAGACAGCATGAAACAGAAAAATGTCATAGGATACTATTGAAATGCTAAAGTAATACTGCCTTTTTAACTTCTAAAATAGAAAATACAGCACAAGCAAGTAGAAGAAATGACATCACAGAAATAAGAACACCTACATGTTCACTGTCAAATCTAAACTGGAGTATTGCAATACACTTCCTTCAGGCTACACTTTAAGAGCACGTGGATTCACCTATAGCACAGCAAGCTTCCAGTCTTTGAGGTCACGCACATAAACCCAGTGTTTCATATTCTTCACTGGCCTTCAGTCTGCCTTTAAGGTACTGGTAATAATAAAGAGTGCACTGAAAACTCCAGGACGGATATGAGAGACAGACTGTATCATCATGTATTTTCCCACAAGGCAACCGTGTTCAACTGGAATGTTCTCAGGGCTGTTTGACAAAACATGCTTAACAGAGAACGCTCCATTATGAAATTCCTTTGCCCTTGGAATTCCCTAGAGCTTAAATTTGCACTGCAAATTGTATTGTCCTTTCCTGACTACCTAGATGTCAGGGGAAGGTGAAGACAACAAGAGAAAGCTGAGCAAAACAAGAGATAAAAACCTGTTGTTAGATTTCATGTGGCAATCCGAATCCAGATGGTAAAAGAAAGGATTCAACATATTTTAAAATCAACTTTGACCAAACCAAACCAATAGCCCCTACTAATGAACTATCACATACCTGTAAAAGATTCATATCATCCGGATTTTCAGATCCAGGAACATTTTCTTTTAATATTGATGACATGACTCTCACATTCATTTTTGCCATATCCAGTTCACTGTACAGTTTCCCAATCTGTTGAGTTCAAGATGACAGTATATTGTATAGGTGAACCGAGTAAGCAGAATAATTCTTACCTTGAATATGTAGTTTCTTCCCCATTAGGTATAAAATGGGCCTAATTAGCATTATTCTGCTCCGGTGACATGCCATGAAAATGAACGGAATTAGCTCAGCTTCTATATGTGCAACCAAACCAAGATCCAAGTCTGACAGTACTACTCATTTTTCTTACAGTCTATCCCTCTCACCAATGTTACTGTTACTTTTTTAGTTACCTACAGGCCACCCACAAATGGAAGCGAACTGTCCTTTCCTTTCTGCTTTTTAGAATAATCTCTTCTCACATGTCTTATGCAAAATTAAGTTTGGCTTTCTCACTTATCTTTGAAGTAACTTTTATCAATTTGCATAACAACATCGTAAGAGATCATTAGATATTCTCACGCTCGAGTAAGTGATTCCAGTTTCTGGTTGGGGTATAGCCTAGCATTTATTGAACTCACTTCTGCCTACTTTGCTTTGACACACCACCATATAAAACATCCTCAGAACAAACTTAAACCCATGAATATAGAACTGTGCCACTTGAACTGATGATCCCTTCCAGTGGTCTATGCACTTTTGCAAGTTGTTGAAGTCACACGTTACCAGTACATTTCAAGTGGACCCACACCCCCCTCTAAACCTGTAGTGCTGCACCTGCTCAGCAGTCAACAATAATGTTGGGCCTGTAGGAAGAGGCAGTAAAGAACGTTTTGCAGGATTAGCAGAAGATGGTGATGACTTTGTAGAAGGCTGAGATGAAGTCTGTGGAAAAACAAAAGAGGAGAGCTTGAGTTTAACAAAAGAATTGAGGCAGGTATCCAGATGAGAGCGCTACAAAACATCTTTGTCAGACTAAACAACTAAGCATCAGCTTTCTCATAATCAGTGCTCCCAGGGAATTGGTTGAGCAAGGTCTATTTACAAGAATAAATCTAATGGCTATTTTGTAATGAAACGTGGCTTTGAATTCAGATATCTTTTAAATGGTTTTGCAAGTAAATTCCATCACAGGATAAAGTGGGAATGGCTAAGAACAGGCTAGCTCCTTGAGCTCTTAAGCCGTCAAACAGCCAAGAGTCCTTCCCAAAGCACCACTGCAGTTTTACGAGGAAGCATACTTTAGAACGCGACCACACTTGGAAGCAGGGGGGGGGGTTAAGTCTGGGTCTCTCCAGAAGATGAAATACAAAGGCCTTCTGGATGGAAAAGCTAGAACACTTCGTCTGCAGAAAGCTTCAGTGGCATTGCATTTGAACTGACTGCTATAAAAAAAAAAACAAAACAAAACATTCAAATCCAACCCAACCTACACAAGACTACATACTTCAAGTCCTTCACTTCCTAGAGAACGAGCTAAAAGTTGTGTTCAGGTCTACAGTTGCTAAGATCAACAGAAGGTTTGCCACTGACTTTAACTGGCAGATACATGTGGCAGACAGAATTGTCTCTACTGTACTCGGTCAGAAAAAAAATAATTGTCTACTGAGAGCATTCTCCACACAGCTTGTTCAAAAACCCTTTAAATACATAAGCTTTTGTGCATTCTACTGTTCAATCATCAAATCAAACTCAGGATAAATCTGAATCATTCCTGTCTGCACTGATTGTAGACATCTAATTCTGTAATTGCAAGGTTCCACCCAGTGGTGGATAGCTTTCACACTTCCCAAAACTCTTGTGAAAACTCTTCTAATAGGCAAAAAAACTTCTGGAAAGAACAGCCTTAAAACATGTACTGTATTTTCAGCTGATGTCCAATGCTCCAGCTATACTTACACTTAATGTCCTAGATGCTACACAATGATACCTATGACATATGGTTAAGTAACATTTATTGTGTACAGGCTGTGCAAACAGCTGGAGACATATATAGACAATAATATTTTCTTATTGATTTCTACCTCTTTTGGTTTAAAGACAGATAATGCTCATATTCTGAACAGTACGTGTTTTCATTAAAGTCTTACTCATTTTAGTTGAGGCTTTCAGAAGCTGACAAGTTTGGAGCGCTCCACTTTCATTCATTCTGAGGTAAACAACATGCCCAAATCCTTTACACACTTTGAAAGTCTCAAGAGAGAGATGCTTTCTTTTTGAGAACTTATCCACTAATCTGTGGCTTGATATTAAATAAACTATTATATAGGCCAGGTTTCTTTGTTGTTATCATGGCTATTATAATTGAAACCAATTCTTGCTCACATGCTGTGATATGTTCATCATATTCTGCCCTGTAGCATCTAAATAACAAAAACCCCAAACCAACACACCATCTTTGTCTACAGAGCTCATACAATTAACACATCCCATTTCTGATTTACAATGGCTAATGAAGTATCCTTGCATATCCCCACCTTAGGTCCCCCTCTGCTGGTGTCAGAAGTTGGAAACTCCACTCCTTTCTTCAGCAATTCTAGATAAACTTCTTTTACTTCGCTCACATCCACCATTCCTTGGAAACCTCGAGCCCACGTCTAGTTTTGAAATAGCAGGAACAAGAACAGTCACAGAAATGGACAGTCAGTGGGTTGGACAAGCACTTCTAAAACATGCGGCCCTAAAGGCAGGTCATTCCCTCCATCCACTCCAGCTAACACCACTCAAAGCAGCAAGAACCACAAAAGCTCCAAAGTTACCTCTCATCCTGCTTGCTAAGTGCAGCCACAGAGGGAGCACATACACAAACCGGGAGGGGAATATAAAACGTGGAGATTGACAGTTTTCCAGTTCTCTCCTTCCATCTTCCAGTCTGTACTACTCCTGCATGAAGCAGGAGCAGCAAGAATAAAGTCTGCTTTAGGAAGGGATTCCCATGAGTATGTTACAGTACAGAAACAGGCTGCAACATTAAATGTTTACCACATAGCAGAGACACAAATGCTTACTGCTTGCTCTGGACTTACCATGATAAAGGTCAAGATTTTCTCCTGCATGTCAATTGGCAGATTGTATCTTGGATTCAGTAGTTTCACCAGCTTGTCTTTACAGAAATCTTTCTTCACAACTAAAGACTGGAATCTTGGGCCACAGTTCTCTATGCACATGTCAAGCAGCTGCACACACAAAAAGCTTCTGTTACACGGATACTAGGAAAAAAACCCCAACTTCACTGCTTTTGTTTCCTTTTGTTTAATTTGTTCCAAGGTGTTATGGGGAAGAGTATAAATGGATACGAAGAGATTATTGCCAGCTATCTCACCAGAATGTCTGATGAGGTTACTACAGGGAAACAGTAGTTCACTGTGTGCACTGTGATACCTACACAATACAAAATGTGTTAGCCAGTTATACTATTTCTAACAGAGAAGTATGGTCACACTTGTTTCCATGTCATAGCAGTTACTAAACATGCAGCGCTTAAACAGCATGAAATCTGTCCATAACTTAAAAAATGACTCGTACAGATTCAGTAATAGAATTAATTCACTGCCTAGCACATAGGTACCCTGGTCTGACAGATTCTGAAGAGCTCTACAAGAAAAGAAAATAAGATTACTAAATGCCTCTCTTCTAGTCTGCCCTGTAAGTGAGAGAGTAATGAAAAAACGGAAAAGAACAAATTTAACAACTCGGAGTACAATTTATCCACATGTTTTAAAGGTCATGTTGATTTGACACAGAATAGCGGAATTGTTCCAACTGTCAGACTCATCTTCATGAAGAAAGACTACTTCCAAAACTTTGTTTGGAATGCTCAGATTAGGATCCCTGCAAGCAACATGTCTGCCCTATCAAATACAGCAGTACATGATCATGACATAATACTTCTCCCTTGTACACATGGAGGTGGCTGATTACAGTTCTCGTTTTACAGAAGAGATATCAAAAGCTGTCACTACCTCCCAGCCATCTGAAATCAGGCCAATACAAGTCCTGATAGGAAAGTGGGGTCAGTCAGATCAGGTACAGAATCAGGAAAAGAACTCATTTTGCCTCGCTCAAATCAGGAGATGGACCACAGGACTATTAGAAAACTACTTCGAGAAAAACAGTTACTCTTGGGCTTTTTGCTTGTCAACTGTACCCTTACATTCCCTCCCAAGTTAAGAGGGAGGATGGAAAGGTGAAAGCAAAGGGTAGAAATTAACAAAAGTTTGCAAAATTTCAGCGTTTTGAGACAAAACTTCCCCTGATTCATGCAACAGACAGGATATATTCTCAAAAGGATACACAGATTTTAAAGGACACTATTGTGATCTTGCTAAAAGTAGGTTAAAAACACTTTCCTATTCAGAGCAGACTATATTTGACTAAGTGGAAATAATTTTAGTAACTCATTTTCTAGCCTCAGGACTTGGGCATTTTTCTCCCAGTGTGATCAGGAACTTATGGGAGAAGAGGTTTAAGACCAGAAGAAAATATATTGCTGAAATGAAAACAGGGTAGAACAAAGAGACACTGGCAGACTGCTGTGCAAAAAAACTGAGAGATAATTACAAAAAAATCTTGGCTCAAATCATTATTTTTCATTTGAAAGAGTACATGAAACATATGCTAATGAACCAAATCATTTGCCTGTGCAGTACTTCAAAGATGGTCTGTGTAAAACATTTTCAACCCAGTGCATGGGAAATTTGGTATGCTACTCCCTATTATTAATTTTCTACTTAAGGGACTGAGTATTTACCCTCTGAATGAAAGCACTGAACTAATGGGCTAGATCCTCCACTCAATTATGCCAGTACACCCCACTCACTTTGAGTGAAACTAAGCTGGTGTAAGAAAAAGACGACTTTGACGCAATTATTTTTAACTGGACCATTCATGAACAAGCCACATGCTAATAACACCTTTTATTAGAATTTCAATATGGTTATTTATCGTTGCAAATAGGACTTCACCTTCCCAAGCAGTTCCATTGGAATGAAGAGATCCAAGGCGGCCAAGTCAACCACTGCTCCACATAGCACAATGGAAACTCAATAGAAACTTGGTTTAGTAACAGAATGGGCAAATTAACTTCAACCAAACCATTAAACTTCCTCTAAATGACAAGGCAGGACCTGAGAACTGTTGGAATTAACAGAGCTGCTATGTTCCAGGTTAGCTGATACCAAACATCCACTTGAGAACTGATCTGCACTGAGCAAAAAGGAAGGCAAATTGCACTCTGGTTCACATGATAGCATCACAAAACTAAAATGATGAAAGGCATCTGAACACAAGTGAAGAAGTGAAGACAAACTTTAAGACAGAAACAAAAAGGGGAGAAGTTGATGGGGATAACAGAAAGTCAGCTACGTTCCTTATCAATAGAGACCTCACTCAGAATTGAGTAGGACTATCTGCTCATCTAAACAGACAGGTATGGTCCATCAAGCTGTAATGAATGGATGTAGTTTGCGATGGATACTTCTCAGACCTAAGGTGAATGCAAGAAAACACAGATGAACAGTTTGCTGCTTTGTCGTTCTGACTCAAAGGGAACAAGTCATTACTCTGTCTCCAAGATTACACTCTAATAAACATATACTGATGTCTACCCAGTGGAGTTTTTGAACAGCAAGACACTATTTCCAAGTGCCAGCATTTAAAAGAAATCTGTATGAGCAGCTTTTTCAGCTCCCATTCAACAATTGCAGTGTAGTGGCTATGTAGACTTTATCAAGATTCTGCATTCCAAAAATACTGCTTTTTCAGAAGTCTTGAATTTTTCAAATGATATCTACATACTATTGAAATATGGATTCCTTTTGCTCCCACTCAATGCTCCTTTTCTTTTCCTCTTTGCCCATATATAGCATAAAGTGGAATAAAATTGACTAGGACTTTTTTGATTGAGGAACTGGAGGGCTCCCTCATGTGTTTGGTTTTTTAGATCCTCTGCTTTGTGAAATGTTAATTTAGCAAAGAAAAATCTGAAGGTGACATTTGCCATGCTAAATTTTTTCTTTTTTACATCTGAAAACTTACAGAATATCAAAAAGAAAAAGAGAAAAAAAGCCTAACAAAAAAAAAACAAACTCCAAAATGTAAACCTAATCAATGACTTCCTTTAAAATATTTTCCAACAGTGTAATGCAAAAATGAAACAATAAAGCCATCTTAAATTTCTGCCTACTGCTTTGTATATAAGAGTGTGTGTATGGACACAGGTACAGAGAGTGACACATTCAATAAACTACTTCCCCCTGTGCTGTTCCCTTCCTAAGACCTTACAGGCGTCAGAACTGGGGAACTACAGTAAGCGCTTTACAAAACCAAAGGAGATCTTACGGAGACAATGGAACAGGTGTCTCAGCGTTCACTCCGTAAACAGTTTAGTATCCAAAGTCTGTTAGTAATAAGAAGTTAATTAATGCATACATACTTTGCTGGATTCCTGCTTAAAAGTTCTAATCCTCTTCACTCTGCAAAATCACCACTGCCAAGCCTCATCTCTTGGTTTTATCAAAGACTGTGCATAAAGCAACTTCACAGCCTGACATGCACACACCTCGATCTACACGACTTCACAAGCACCAGGTAACGTCACTAGGCCAGAGTACATGAAGTCAAGCCATAGTCAACACATTATGCAGCTGGCACTCACCCTTCTTCCTCCAAGTAAATAAATACACGTGTATGAGCCAGAGGGAAGACACTGTTGAGATTTAACATGTCTCGATGACAGAACCAGGGCTAACACATGCACTCATGCTACTTCAGATGAAGACTTTCACATATCAATCTATGGGAATAAGCTCCTTTAGCAGTTTCATTAGAAAGATTAAATTCTAGAATTTCAAGGTTGAGTAAATAAAAGTACATTGCAAAAGAAAAGTGATTTGTAGATCTGTTGCCTTCTTAGTTGTTTCTCATGTAGGTAGGAGAGACAATTTGATGTAGAGTCTCAAAAGCTAGAGGACCACAGTTACTGTAGGAAACAGCAAATAACTTACAGTTCGTCAAAAAAGAGCCCTTATTTCCGTAGAAATTTGGGAGAAAAACAATTTTTAAGATATGAGAGTTGCATGGGGGGGGCTTGTATTTTAGGAATTGAAAATTATTTGTTTTTCCAGTTGCAATGATTTGCTGTTCCAATCTAGGCAATTCAAAATGGGAAATAGGAACAATTTCATTAAGGCAATCAAGAACACAAACCAGAATACATCGCACATAGAAAGACTGATTTGGGAACAAAGGAGTTAAAAGTCATACACGGTCAGCAACCAGGTCAACAAAGGAAAGGTTTCACACATGCTACACTGATGGCAGTACTGGTAGAAAACCCAAAAAATGAAAGGAGTCAGGGGCAGAGGAAGAGGCAAGGATGGAAGATTTTACATAAGAACAAAAGCAGGAAGAGAGTTAGAGGAAAGGCTGGCACTTAAAAAAAAAAAAAAAAAGATTAAGGAATTCAGGAAGAAGAAGGAACCTGCAGTCAGAAAACAGAAGCTATGCCAAAAGGATGCGATTGCCTGACAGGCATGTTTATGTGTGTACATGTGAGTGGGTGAGAACAGACATGGAGACGGGGCATGAAACGGTAAAGAAACTGTGAGAAAGTGACGAACTACAAGAACAAATGAAACCTGGTACACAGTCCACCTGTGAGCAAATACAATGAGCTTCCTGGTCCATGTGATAAAGTTCTTCCACGGATACACCTGAAACAAGATCCTTCTCCCACTTTTATGTTCTTAAGAGCTAAGCTATAATGTCACCTTGGGTATATCTGCAGAGTAAATATCCAGAGAAAGGCTCTTAAATCTAAGCACTCGGTTATCATAACTTCAGTTGACTCTGTCAGATATTCAGAAGAGCACCTAGGTGCACAAAGACTACAGGAGACAGAAAACAGATCTGATACAGGGATTGCAATCACAGTGGAAACCCGAGTGTTTCTGTTATGCAAACACATTGAACACACAAAAAGGTGACTCATGAGACAGTGGAGGAGGAAGCCAGGAACGTAGCACGGAAATGGAATGAGCTGAATGTTTATGTTTAACACATCTATCTGCATCTTTAACTTGTCAGGAGACACTTGGGCAATTGCTAAGTGACCTACAATTTGACACTATCAATCACCTATCTTCCTTAATCACTTCTCAGCACATACTGATATAGATAATGATTTTGCACAACAAATACCAAAGCCATGAGTAGTAGTACTCAGTGTAATGCAGACAGGCCTCTATAACCTCAAAAAAAGGAAATGGTGAAGACAATACTTCTAGACAAATAATGAAAGACACAAATCCCCAACAACTTAAAATACGAATGGTATGATTCTTCTCACAGTTGCACTATTGGTAGTCGAGAGCAATTCAAGTTGGGAACTCTGGACTTATGACAGTGTTAGGAACTTCCTGCTGCTGCCTACATTACCAGTGTAGTGGAAAACAGAGACCTATGTTAACATACTCCATTAAACCTTAAATTGACCAAAATCACAACACTTACCCAAACTCCAGGATAGTTCAGAAACACTGTCAGATTCTAGAGGCCAGATTATCTCAACTGAGGACATTCCCAGCCACTCCAACCTTTAGCCATAACATCTGAATCTTACATGGCTTACCCTACGTCTTGTTCCCTTGCTTAACTCACTATTGTTACCCTTTCGTTCAAGTTTCTCATTTATACACAATAACACTTACCATTACAAAACACGTATCGCACATTCCACCATACTGCATACCATGCTTAGTGTAACTAAGATCAGTACTACAAGGTGAGTAATAGAATGGTCAAATGCAGCTTTTATGTAATATCCCAACCTCCGTATCTTTCACAAACAGGCGGGGCAGTCACAGAGGGACAGTCACTGGAGTAAATAAGAACTATACTACTTTTACTTAGTACGAGTGAGGAAAAAAACCCCAAACCGCGACAATAAATTTAGGAACCTGCATTATCCAGGACTCTACAGAATGCTAGTAGACCATCTGATCTGCACTGTGGTAGTGCTGTACACACAAACAACAAAAACAGAAAACATCCTGGAGAGTTGTGTCAGTGATAATTTGCACGCCACCTTATCGTTTAAAATGTTTTCCTTCTTAGTGTCTAATTAATATAAACATAGCTATACTTACAGACAGGGTAAGCCTGATCTCCTTATGGTTACAGTTTTTTGAAAGCTTTTTCTTTAGCGCTTTAACTGCATCTTTAGGCCTGTGACAAGAAGTTAAGTAGAAAAAGTTACCAGTGAAGTTAGACTGTTTTTCTAGTTTGTAACTTCATCCAAGAGACAAAAATACCTGCCTGAGATACGGGGCCATATTCATCCCTGTATTTACACCCACATAAAACTAGAGCAATTGCCCCATTGATTTCAGCAAAATCACTTCAGCATTGAGCTGAAGCAGTGAATCAGGTTTGTTACTGCAGACTGTGCATTACTCCAGAGACTTGTGCAGAGAAATAAAGTTATTCTCCTCTCCAAAACCTCCTCCAAAATTATATTATTTTGCTGTTGTACAATAAATTTACTTATCTAGCTTTTATTACTATGAAAGGCAATAACAATTGCCAGCTGTATTAAGAGTTGACTGATACCTATTTTTCATGTATGATGCAATTAAAAAATATTCTCCTGGGAGTGCTGTCAGGAGTTGGGGTGTCTTGGCTAGCTTCCCATCTTATAATTGCAGGATGCTTTTAACTCATCTGAATAATTACCATGTACAGGTGGACGGCCCATTCCACCCCAGAGATAGTGGCATTTCTAGCCCAGTCATTTTGATTTCTATATATACACCCCATATCTCTTAACTATCTGTGTAGGAGGAAAAGGGTGGAAGATGGTATCAAGCTTATCACATGTGGAAAACAGTTTTGCCTGATTAATATGGGCTATCATACCATTACAATTGTATGTGTACAATTATTAAGGCCAGCTCAATGCACATGATCAACAAAACCAAGATGTCCTAAAGCCTCTTTAGGATCTCTCTAGAAACTAAGATGGAGCAATAGGCATAACTGCAATGTTTCAATAAGAAAAAAAAAAGAAATCTTTGTTGAAAATATTTCAACTCCAATGAAATTAAATGGGTGTTTACCATTACCGCATTTTTTTTTGTTTGAAATGTTGTCGTACTTCATCAGGAAAAAAGAAGTGATTTCTCTATTTTTCTTAATCCTGTGTCATACCAGTAGAGCATCAAGTAATGGATGGGAGCACAACAGTGGAGAAGAAAACTTTCCCTTACAGAAAGCTGTGCTACTACTACTCCACTCCTCCTTCTTGCTTTTCTCACTGAAGCATCTGGAAATGCTCTGGTCAGGAGCTGGATATTGCATTAAAATAACCATTTGCCTAATTAGATACAGCAGTTCTGCTGTTCCTAGTATCCTGTTACAGAATGTGACTAGTAGTAGTTGCCTAGGAGGAAGTTATAAGGAGTTCCTCTGTAAGCATAAGCTGTGCACAAGAGGAAATAGTCTATTAAAAAAAGCTCTGTTGCATAGAAGCTCCACATAAAGACTAACACTGAAGGTCAAAGCATGCTATTGCTTATGGCAATGACCAGAAGGGAGTTATTACTGACCTTCCAAGCTCTAAGACCCATGGGTGAGAGTTTGGGATCCAAAAAAAAATGAAAGGAAGGAAAATCTGATGTAAAAAAAAAAAAAAAATACTTGTAGAGAAACTAAGGCATACCTCATTCTCCTGGAGAAAGCTCTCCAGCTGGTGTTAAAATATGCCACTGCTACCTGTGAGTTCTTGCAATGCAACGCTGAAACAGATCTTCTCCCCCTTTTACAGGTGGGAACAAGGAGGCACAAAGCAGCAAACGGCTGAGCAAACCAGAATGTGGCCATTCAGTGCACGAGGCCATTTCTGTCCCAGGAGCCCTGGATACATGCATCGCTACAACAGATCCCACTGAACGCAAACCCAGCCATGGCTTCGCTCCTGCTGTGATGTAGGCTGGCTGAGAAATTGCATAGTGGGGAACTCCAATTAAGTGGAAAGCACAGAGTTTTCAATAGCGTTGTAGGCAACCAAACGCTCAAGGTCTTTTTCCAGGCTGGGTTTTACAGAGCACAAAGGTACCCGTTTAGCCTGACAGGCAGTGCGGGTTACACAAAATACACTGGGCTCAGGTGAGAAACCTATGCGATCACCTTTCCCTAGCGCTTGCCTGTGGGGAAGAGCCTGTAAGTCCCGACGGCTGAGCAAGAGGCACTGAGACGGGCAAAGCTCTTCCCTAGAAACCAAAGATACCTGCTCCCTGCTGCTGTTTCGGTTTGAGTACCTTTACACACCCATTGTGCGCCGCCTGCTCCATTTTGCCCTGATGCGACCTCCGAGACGAACACCCGGCTGGTCCCATTTCCCACAGGGCACGGCACTGGCGGTCCCTCCGGCACCCCCCGGGCCCGCAGCCCCCTGCCCCGCTCACCCCTCCTCCGTCGCGTTGATCACGTCGCAGATGTGCATGAACTGTCCCCACTCCTCCGTTTGAAGCGCTCCAAACGTCGCCCGGTCTGAAAGGCCAAGGGGAGCCGCCGTACAGCCGGCCGGGGGACCCCGAGGGCCGCCAAGCCGCGCCGCGCCGCGCCGGGCGGGCAGAGCGGGCAGGAGCCGTCCCGCCGCGCTCCTCACGGCCAGGCGGGAAACGGCGCGCGCCGGCTCCCCTCAGGCGAGCTGCGGGGCAGGGCGGGAGGCGGCGCCCCCTCGTTACTCACCGACCAGGCTGCCCACGGCGGTGCCGAAAGGGTCTTTCGGAGCCTTCCCGAAAGCCATGACCGCTGCCGGCAAAGTCGCTCGGCCTCTGAGGGGCGGCAGTCCCGTCCCGTCCCGTCCCGTCCCGCCGGATCCGGCCGCTCCCCTCCCGCCCCGCCGGTCGCTCCCTTCCTGGGACTGGGGCGGAGCCGCCGCCAGGTGCCGTCGCGACTCCTCGTTGCTGATCACGGGCCGGGCCGGGCGGGCAGCGCCGCCCTACGCGGCTTCTATCCCCGCGGAGAGGCAGAGTAAGTGCTAAGGTGGGGAGGGGAGAACCCCGCTCGGCCGCGGGGCCGGGCCGGGCCTGGAGCGGGGCCCCGCCCGGGGGCTGCGGCAGCCCGGCCCCTCACGGCTGTGCCGCACCGACGGGCCAGCGCCGCACCTCAGCCCCGCACCCGAGGCACCCCACTGACTCCCACGCGGGATCACGCAGCCACGTCCTCCTTTTCCTGCTGCTTGGCCAGTGGTTAACGTGTGACGGGCCGGGCCGTCCCTCAGCTGTCTCCTAAATGGGATTTCATAGCTGAAACCACGAGAAACTTGGCATTTTGTAAGGCCAGGTTGGGAACAACTGGGTCGAACCTACCCAGGGGCTCCAACCCGCCTGTTGGCACCTGTGACTTGGGAATTTACGTGGACTTTAGCGGAAAAAAAACACCTGCCTTGCAGCACTCAGCCCCACGGAGCGGTTCAGTGGCAGAGAAGACCAATGGTAATTTTGTTGTTTTTTTTTTTTTTTTCCAGGGATTTTGAAGAACTTTTTTATGGTAGAACTGGCTTCAAAGGATCAGATTTATGATACAAGTGTTAAGACCTTCACTTCAGGTATGAGAACACAAAATCAGGCTTTTCAAATGCAGCAAAATAGAACGTACACTTTTAAACAGTTACCTGATCCAATTTGCTGGTTAAATTGCTTACACACAATTAATTCATTTTACAGGATGACTGCAAATGCAGTGAGAGCGACAACTTCTGCTACACCATACTGCGCACCGTGTGCAGACACATTCCAACTTTAGCATCCACCGCTATGAAATCACTGGGGCTGACCGCTGCTCCTGCAACATTCATACGTGTTTTCTGAAACCCACATGTTCTCTTCTGTTTAACAGATTTAACAGGAACAGCTGCACAGATCTCAAAAAAGTAAGGAAAAAACCCCAACAGTGCACGTCAGTTACATTAAGTCATCCTTTGTATTATGCAGGAATCACTAACATGTTCTTCTCGCCACATACACGTGTGGGACTTTCTTCTTACAGTTGCTGTCAATGACTTCCATTGTGTCACTTTATCACAAGTCAGACTATCTCAGACCTATACAAAACTTGGGAACGAATGTGGCATGAATGAAAATTAAAACCTCAGCTGTAATTTTTGTTGAGTGACAGTTGTAATTATTTCTGTATCAAACAAATACGGAATCATATTAACTAGCATTTGAATACAGCTTAATCAGTCATACAGTCAGAACATGATATAACCAAATAAATTATTTGCCTGACATTAGAATTTCATGAATTAACAAAGCTATATTTGCACTGATTATGAGAGTTCCTCCTAGGATAAACTCATTTTACTTTCTTTTGCATTTTGAGTAACTCTATGGCCCCATCTACTGGATGGCTTTAACATAAAGGCTGGAGAAGAACACTGTTGGGTACCTGCAAGTAGCTCTACAAAAAGCAAGTTATTACAAGAACTTCTAGGCAAGTTGATCATGTACAACGAATGTAGGAGCTGAGTCTTTTTCTTACTCTTTCTATAGGAAATGGGTGGAGTTCAGCATACAGCTTGGTGAGGTTCCATTCGAGATTGTTTCTAATGAACACGCTTCTATTATTCTTGTCATTTGGTTATAGGCCAGACATCCTCTGTCAAAACAGGAGTTTGTTTATTTAGTCTTGGTTGCAGAATTTTGAAATAAGTCCTCTAAACTTAGGTGTTTATTTCATTTGCTCTTTTAACATTGAAACTGAAATAAGGACCTATTTAAATTAGGCCTTGTTAAACTTGCAGTGTGAGTCAGATCTTGTTTCAGAGAGCATATTTTATTGAGCCACTCAAGGGAAAAAAATCTGATGAAGTCTTTTTTTCATTTGAATTTACTCATTAAAGATACTCATTGAAATTGGCTACTAGTCTGATCTATGAACTCCTAGTGGGCTTCAGGTTCTGCTTGAAACAAGCCTGCCTGACTCTTCAGCCTTCTCTGGACTGGAGTCCTTGGTATTTATGAGCTGGTGAACAAAGAGTCCCAGGAGGGTCCTACTGCACTCTTTGCAATTTTACTATTATTGCAGATATAGTATTATACTTAAATGTTACTATTAAGAGACATTTTCCATCTTTCGCAAGCACACATAGTATGTCATGAAAAGAAAGAAGAGGCTAAATTCTCTTTGCAAAATGTTTTGAAACAAGAGCGTTTAGTGGTATAGTTTATGTCTGCATCTTGAGCTAACATGTATTATACCAACATAAGCAGGCTTGTTAATGTAATTTTATTCATACTAGAGGTTTTGTTGATGTTGCTATGTCAATTATGAATATAAAATCACATTCCTAATTGCTATAGCTATGCAGCAATTTTTTCAATCTAGTTTTGCTAGTTTTAAAGTTCAGAGTTATATATCATTAATTTAGTTTTTTAAAAATCACACTTTTACCCTATTTAGTCTTCAGTCCTGTTTTCAAGGAATTACATACACACACACACACCACATTGAGTGAAATACTTAAACAGCTGTCATATTCATACACTGTTTTATGATATTGACTTGTACCGGCTGTTATTGTTATATGAAAATTATAAACCGTGGTAATGATTTTTGGCTTAGTTTAAAAACGAGAGAGATTCTTAAAAGATCATTATTCAGCAGAGATTAGATGAGGAGTTGCAAAGTATTCCCTCTTCCATCTCCCAAGAGCTGTATTTACTCTCACAGCCTTCACCAGAAGTCTATTTTAGTGTGATTCTTCCTTGTTATCCAGTACAACAAAGATATAATCAGCGGGATTCTCACTGTAGCTCATTAGACCAGATGCTGGTTATGGCCTGTGCTGGTAGCTCAACTTGAACAAACAGCTAGAGGGCTAAATCAAATCCCTTCTGCATCATCTCCATTAGCTCATTGCTTTCAGATAACAGCAAACCTAATCAGGAGCTATTTGGGAAAATTAAATTAATGTTTGGGACCCAGCCTCACTAAGAATAAAGACCTGTCCCCAAATATCTATTTAAGTAATTACTGTTTTTTATTGGGTTTTTTTGCTTGTTTTGGGGTGTTTTTGTTTTGTTTTGTTTTGTTTTTTTTAATCCAAACCCCATTATGTTAGCAGCATATTTAATTTGCCTGTGTAGAAAAGGGGAACAAATATCGCAGTGAAGGAGGGAGATGTCCTGCAGAGGGCAATCTTGTTCAATGAATCTCCTCATTTTTCATGCGGTGGCTACTCGAAGGGAAGGATGGTTTATCGGAAAGGCAATACCCCTATCAGCCATATTGGGGTTTCTCATATACACAGTGTGGTTCAGATGCAGCTCTTTAGTGTAATAATGCTTTCTCGTAATTTGAGATTTAAAAAAAATCTCTGTGTATGCAATGCAAAGCTCTCAAAAGATAGAAGAGAGTAAGGGATGTGGTATTTTTTGGACTGACAAGTGGATGACAGTCAGGTTTTCTCACTCTTGGTTCTGTGCTGCAATTCCTGGACTGCACAGCCTCAGCATGCTATCACTGCCCTGCGACTTTGTGAAGCTGGACAAATCTGTATTTCTCTGCCTTCTAAAACACTGAGAATTCCAAGTGAAAAACTTTTTTTTTAGTAACACACTATGGGAGTCACAGCTAATTTGAAACTAAAACCATGTATACCTTGTTTTACATAAGGCTGAATGTAGAATCTTTCAGAAATAAGTATTTTACATCTCTTATTTTTTTTCCTTTTTTTAAAAAAAAGATATTACACATTACCTCCCTCTAGGATTCTACCTTCATGATGTGGTGTTAATCCAAAAGCTTTCCTGCCTCTCCTCCCTTTCCTTTCAGGAAACAATCCTCCTTTTTCACTGGATCAAGGCTGGAGTTAAATATTTTGCTGTATATTTAGGAAACTTAGCAAAGCCTTTTTTCAAGTTCATCTTCTCAGAGACAAAGATGCATCATCCAGTTCCCCCAGCTTCTCTCCAGAGGCGTATTTTCTGGCAATGGATTCTAGATTTATAAAGAAATGATGAAATCATTATTATACTGCAGAATATTGTGAGTCTTGACTCAACTTTCCCGTATGAGGTTAATTATTAAATATACCTTACCCACTGGAAGGTAGAATCCTCTGCTTGAATCTCACAGGAGAACTTAAGAAAAAATAAAAAACTCCCTGAATCATAAATTACAGGAATTGTAGATAGTTTTCCCATTAATGGGATGCAACTGCTATATATATACTGCTGTGTAAAGAGCAAGCTGAAAATGGAATATAAGGTATGAAGTCAGTAATTCAGATTTACCCCAAACTAGCATATGAGAAGTTGGGAACTTTTCGATCATCTTTTCTATCATCCTTTTCTATCAAAGGAAAATGGCAAATAACTGGTTCACATTTAAGCTGGCAATAAAGAATATATGACTTGTCCAAACATCTCTTTACATTAGAGGCTATTTAAAGAAGTTTATTTCATAGGAGATCCTTTGTGAATTTGGACAGTAGTAAAACACAATTGTCCAATTAAAACAGGAATGCCTCCTGAGTTACCATGATACAGTTTTTTCCCTGTAGTACACAGCAGGACATTCAGATTACATATGGTATACATTATGGTGTGCCACAAGTTTAGTTTAATTTTGTTTTCAAATTGTTGAATTTTATGATAAAAATCTTTCATATCTTGCTCTTAGCTGCAGTACAAATTTCTTTGCCTTCAGTGAAGAAGCTTGAAAAATTCTGTGATATTAATTGGTATACTTTTTAAAATTAAAAAAAAATATTTGACAAGTGATGAGGTCTTCAGATAGATGTTTTCATCTAGAGGTGTGCTGAGATGTGATATAACAACAAATATTTTTGTCTCCTGTTTTAAAACAAAACAAAAAGCAAAAAAAAAAAATCCCCAAATCCTTACATATCAAGTATGTGGTATATGAAGCCTTTCAAAAGATGCAGGAATCAAGCTGGACAATGCAGGACACCATTGCAATTATCAGTGTAGAAAGCAATCGTGGAAGCAACTAAAATCCTGAAGCTTTGCACATTAGCGGCAGGTATGGCCTTTACCAAGAAGGTAATTTTTCTCTTTGCGACACTCCCACTGCCACTTGAAGTACAAAACAGCTCTAGGCAAGAGCTTAGTTCAGCACTGTTTCTTTGCATTTTCTTAGTATTTGGAGAATAGCAATAACTAAAACCAGATCCTTTAAAAATACACATTTAAAGAAAATAGTTTTCAGGCACCACATCCTGATTAAATAATTTCAGCAGTATTTGATTGCCCACAAATAGACGTACTACCTACTGGAACAAATATCTAAAAGCTTTATAGTTACATCATGGACTGGTAGCTCCATGTCACCCCACAGAGCCCTGGTTCAAATCCAAGCCTCCTCCAACTAATGTAATGCCATGCCATTCACATGGCTATCTCCTGTCCTAATTAACCAAGAGTCTCAGCTGAGCTCTCTGCTGGATTTTAATTACAGAGTTATTAATTCATGGGGAAAAAATTGACAGATGTTTCAGGTTGGTCGTAGCAAATTAAAAGGCAGGTGCTTGGCATAAAAACTCAGAAATGATTAAACAAATGACTCATGGATGTTTAGCTGTTTTACAGTGAGCAGTGTACATAGTACCATTTAGTATATTGTAGCACAGGGTGACTTCTCAGGATAAAAATAACAATAGCAACAGATTTTGCTCTATCTAGTTTTTAAAGGTAAAGAAGCTTATAAATCTGTGTTCTTAATTTGGTTTATAGCTTTTGCTGGGTTCATTTTACTCCTCTTTCCTTTAAAAAGAAAATCCACTATTTTCTTAGATTGTTAGTTTTAAAAAAAATGTGCGATACCAAGGTAAATGAAGGGACTAGTTGGACACTATAATTATTGTTACTCAAACTGAGCATATATATAACATGAAGTAAAACACTAACTTTTATCTCTTATAAGGGACAACACATGTTGTCATAATTTTACTAAGAACTTCAATCACTTGACAAAGCAGCTTAGAAAAACATTAGCTCACATCAAATAAATGCTTTACAGGAAACACAGGCATGGCCTGAAAAGCTACCAAGGTCAGTATTTTAAGGAAAGCAAGAAGCCAGTGCCATGATTTTGATCTCTCCATCAATTATGCTGTTCCACAGGAGTCTTTATCTGAGGTCTCAGCAAGTCCCATCTATCATGATGGTATACACACAGTCTCTTAGTTGAACTCAGGAAAGAGTATTTCGGTAGACAGTTATTAAAGAGGGTCTTTTGGATACCGGTTCTCTGTTACAGGGTTTGTGTGTTTTGTTTCATTTTGTTTTTTAAACTGAACACACATATGCAACTTATGGTACAATCCTCTTCTAAATGAGCCATTTTGTATCATACAAAAAATTACAGTGTTTTGCCCATGTTAGGATTTCCCTAGTGGTTTTGTTTTTTCTTTAACAACAAGACAGTTCAAACTACACTTCTCATCCAAGTCAATCCAAAAATTATTCAAAGTCAAAAAACATTAGCTTTCATTTTGAGAATGCAGAACCAGGTATGCTGACAATTTCAGAACTAGAATTGAATGAAAACAGGTTCCCAGGACCAGTTTTGATTTTGACAAATCAGTATTCACTTATCAGGTGTTTTATTGGAAAAGTTTCCCCCCAGCTGTAGGTTTTACCACACACTAATTGCTTCAGAGCTAACAGGAAGTTAAAAAAAAAAAACAAAAAACAAAATAAAACCTCCTTCTAATAGTGGAGACAGAGCTATGGGAACCTACCAAAAGACCCACTTCAAATGCAGTGATTTTCCTACTGTCAGAGTGGAGGATGTAGAGAAAATTTTGCTAATTTTTTAAACGGAAAGACTTCGCTATATATCTGCCAGTTAATAGAAGAAACAAATAAATGCAGATTTTAATGCTGTGACTCAATGAAAGCTAAAGAATATCTTTCCCTGTTGCCAAGGGAGGCAAACGTTCATCCAGTTTCATAATCTGAACACAGAAACAAAGCCTGCCCATGTTTGGACTGAGCCCTCTTCTAAGGAAGAAAGTATTCAGATTTCTTTTACTTCCAGCACCTTTCTGTGTGGTTAGTGACTGCTGTCCAGTGTGCATGGCTCTGGCCTATGGGGTTTCTGCACAGTCGGTGCTCGCAGATTAATGCATGTAGCCTAAATGGAGATTTATGGCATTGTCACCTCTGTGTCATGCTAAGCCTCCAGTACTGTGGAGCATGGGAATCACACACATTTCTCATGGAGTTCAGACTCTCAGTTTGCATTGCAGTTCACTGGGTTTTGCAGCATGTATATAAACCTAGCAGGTTGTACAGCAACCTGTCATGGAGCCTGAGCTTGCTGTAATTAAGTTCGGTAAGGAGTGAAATTGGAGAAGGTACGTCCCCTTGTATCAGGATGGAGCAGGGTGAAATTATTGCTCGTTGTTCCCCTGAAACATAAGGTAAAAATCTCTGAATTTCTTCTCAGAACAGCTATAGACCTCAAAATATACTTACTGCTTTGGCTGCTTCTCCATACTGATGTTTTTGGCAAACATTTCTCTGCAGTACATTTTACCCAGGGAGCTGGAGCACTGGCATTTGCAAGACCATGCAGCTACCAGTAATTCAATGCTGTGTGAAACAATTCTCATTATGTCTAAAAGGTACAGTTCACACACAGCAGGAATCCCACTGGTATTTCCAAAAGCAGAGAACAGTTTTGGATGCACTGTGCATGCTCACGCTAACACACAGCACGTGTTCTGGAGGCAAATTGGAAATTTCAGCTTGTCTGTACTTGCGTTTTCACCACAACTATCACTGGGTAACGATGCACCAATGTCAGCAATGTAGATTTTTTTTTTACTGAAATATTTAATGCAGTAGAATATTATAAAAATTATTTGAACAGTTTGTTGTGCAGACAGCTGTAAGGAAGAGCCTCCAAGCATTGCTTTTTCTACCACGATCAATATGTCAGAGGTCTTCCCATACTAGACCATTACACCAAGTCTGTTGCTGCTTATTAATGTGGTTAGTTTGGAAAATGAGCAAGAGTTCTTCCATCTTTTCTACTAATTTAGAACACTCATTTTTCCTTGCAATGACATTCATTTATGTGTATTCCTTACTTCTGATCTTATGAGCAGAAAGACCACTAAATGGTACACATAGGTCTGCTTGACGCATGAAATTCAGAGCCAAACTATACTTTTGACCTCTCAGTGTAAAAGATCCATAATCCTTGGCTTTGCACTGATGCTTTCTGAAAACCATAGCTGAATTTCAGCATGAAAGCAGTCTTTGTGAAACCAGACTAGTATCCAGGAAACTTGAACTTGATTCCTGCTCTGTCATAGTCTGTATTTGTTCTGGCTAACGACTGAACGACTCCTGGCAGGGAGAAGAAGGGACGTGGGTATTTGCATTCCCTATAGAAGTAGGTATCAGAGGTCATAGGGAGTGGCAAAAGGACAGACTCATTACACACATGCTGTGGTGCAAATGCCTGTGCAGGACCACCAGTTTGGACAGGAATTCCCTGCCTGAACAATCCCCATTACAGAGCCAGGGAATGCCTAGCAGAGTTCATGCCAATTTTGGTAGGGACTTTGTGCAGTTTAACAGCACATACAATGAATAAGGAGAATATGCCAGCTGCAGAGCTGCAACTGTTTCAGCCTTTTCTGGTTGTCTTGTACAGAAGGACCAGTTTAAGGTGGCTGGAGCTCTCCCATACATGCTTTGTTCTGTGCAAAGCCTAATGCCAGGAGTTACCAATAGTTCGGTGCAAGTTGTTCTCATCACTACAGACAATGCTGGGCTCCTGCTGACACGCTTGACAAATCACTGTCTTTTGGCAGTCCTACTTAAAGGAGCTTTTGAGATCCAGCAATAAGTAACTCAACCATAAATTGCCCCACTTCTCTCAAGTGAGATTTTGTGTCAGAAAATGTTCCTGAATAGTCACAGTGGATATCAATACCTGTCCTTGGTCAAATGTGAAGAGGGGGAAAAGTTGAAGTTGGAGAAAATGCTATGAACATCAAGAGTAACAGAGAGCAAATAACTTTTCAGTTCATGGGGAGATGTCATTTGACAAAGCAGTATCCTGCAAGTGGGAAGCATGAAACTTGTTTCCTGAGGTACTACATGCATGTTTACACACCCCTCTTCTTTAGATGCTTGTCCTGTGGTAATTTGGCAGAATTCACCCAAAAACATTTATCTAATTTCAGAGAAAGCCTGCCATACATTTCTTATTCGATTTAATATTTTCTCCTGCTTGTTTCTCATTTCCTTTTGGCCTCTAGAATTGTTACCAGGCCCACTTCTCCCCACTTTCTTGTGATAGAATTGTTCCCTAAAATGTTTTCCATTCACTCATTCCTGGAACTGCATCCACAATAAGGATTTCTTCCATCATGAACTGAAACACAAAGCTACAAAAAGGCACTGACATCACTGCTCACTTGACCCTTTGCTTACAGAGCATCTACATGCTGTATTTTCTTCGCTGCTATGAAGATGCCTATTCTGCACTCTTGCCTGCAGGGCAGACCTTTTAGTTTGGCTCATCTCCATACAAGGGTCCCCGAGACAGCTCCACCTGTATGGATCAGAAATCAGACAATAACTCTGAAGAGCTCGAACCTTCCCCCCATACTCACTTGTAATGCATTCTGGTGCTCAAACTCTCAGCAATTATAAATGACAGCATCTATTAATTTTAGCTACTTATATGGTCCCCATTGCTACAGTAACTGAATGCTTTATACTCCTTAGTGCATTTACCTTCCAATTCCATATTGAGGTTGTGAAGCAACAATAGAAACATTAAATGTTAGTCATTAATTTCTCCAAAGTCCCTCTTTTGATGCCCAGTTCCAGAGATCTGATGCTTGAAACATGCTCTCAGCTGTGGCTTGACCAGAGACTGGAAAAGCTGGCATCCATGCCTGCCCACAAAGGCTTTTGTCATGATGGAACTGAAAAGCTTAGCTCCTAATTCTTGCCTGTCTTCAGGAGCCGCAAGAAACTAGGTGCTCTGCTGTTGATGTAAGCAGTACCAGAGGATTCTCATTGGAAAGAACCTAGAATTGGCTTCCTAAAGGCATATACCAGTTATGTGAGGATGCTGAGGAGCCTCCTTAGTGTCCAGCCACTGCGTTTTTTATTTTGCATTCCATTTAATGAGCCTTGCTGTCCTTACGCGTCATGTAGGAATTCTGAGCACTCTCAGGATTCTAACTTTGTTTGATGCCTGTAAACCCATTTTTTTCATCTAGAAATAAAGAATTTGCCCAAGGTTACACAAGAGATCTGTGGTAAATTAGGGAATTGAGCCTAAGCCTCTTATATCTTAGAGTGGCAGCCTAACTGTTGCTTTCAGAAGAGCTTCACTACATTACACCAGCTAAGTGTCTGGCTCAATCACTATTCTGTGGATTACCAGAGGGGAGATTAACTGGAGTCTATTGAATTTTTAAAACATAAAATAAATACCTGCTACAGGCTCTTAACAGGTTTCTCCTAGCAAGGTTTTGAGGAATTTCCAATGCTGTCTTAATTCCGTGTCTATATATATACACAGAAATTGACAGTACATGTACCTACATAGTAGTACAGCAAAGCCTCATAACATTATTTAAGGTTAATGAAAATCAATGTCATTCCTGACATCCTAGGTAAATTATGTTTTCAATTCCTGTACACAAATGCACTGAAATATAGTTAGCATTTCATCTGCTAGGCAAGAATAACCTCAGCCCCTTTCAATTTGGAATTCTCTAACCACCCATGGACGATAAGATGTTGTGCATTTACCATCAATTTTCTGATTTTGTGGGGAATGAGGGCTGAAAGCAAGGCAGACAGAGCCTCTCATGCAGTGGCTTGTTACTTATAATTTCTTTACTCTGAGTTCATGCCTAACCCTCAGCTGAGCTAGATCCATATTCAGCTGCATCCAATAATACAACGCTCACAGCTCAAGGTCACTAGCTCTAAATTGGTGCTCGCTTTTATAACTGGTCTCACTTGAATGGTAATAGCTTCAAGTAGTGCTTAGTCTTAGCTTTGATTCAGTTAACAGTGCACCATCATCTTGTGAACAGGGTACTTGAGCTGCCATCAGACTCTTGCTGTTCCTGTTGCTCAAGTCAATTGCAGAAAATACACAATATTGTGCAATATTGTCAGCAGACTTATGGATATAGATGTATGTTTACCTTCACATGGGGAAAGCAATCACTAGCTCCTCAGTGTTTCACATGAGTTCTAGTTTTTTAGTAAATCCTGTGGAAGTGGAATACAGATATAATAAAGGAAATTAATTATATTGCCACAATCTGAAACAGGAACGCAACGGTAGTAAGTGCAATAGCATAGATGCAGTGCAGAGCACTCTTGGCAGGCTGCAATCCTGAGACTGCTCCCATAGAAGACAAAAAAAAAATAATCTTTCCTTTGCTCTTCTTTCAGCCCTTTTATTTCTGAGGCCTAAAGGCAAGCCCAATAAAATATGGCTAATTAACCTCTGATCTTTAACCATTGTGTGGCTGCTGTAGTCTTCACACACAATATCACACAGTGAAGCTGCAACAAGTAACATCCTAATAACCTGCTAGTATTCATTAACAACTGTTAGGCAGAATTGGTTTCAAAGCCTCTTTATTTAACACAGACCAAGACCTTTAAGTCTGCATACTGAAACTATTTTTAAAAACCCAGCTCAATTGCAAAGCAAAAGAGCTAAACCCTATGAGGAAACAGTTATGACCTTTGCTGGTATATAGGTTGCTTTGCCCAGGGATGTTTAACTTCTTGATTCAGTCAGTCATTTTGGACAATTCACACTTTGGCAAGCCCTTTATAATTTCCCTCATTCTTAAAAACACTGTTAATATTTAATATTTAGCTATCAGTTGAGTCAATCTTTATTCCCCTGTAATTTTTTTTTCAGTTCTTTCTACATTTCTAATGACTGATTGTAAATATACTTTGCACAGAAGGACTGATCTTATATTTGTAGCCAGAAAATCTTAGGGCTTACCCTTTTGCTTTTTCAAAGGAAACTTATTAGGGGTTTCTTTTTTATTAGGACCGTGATGTTGTCAATCAAACCTCTACAAATAAACAGCCATTCAGTACTCTTGCTACATTCCGAAATAAAAGTGTTTTGCTTAATGTGTACATTATCTAGTGCAAAATATATTATTTCTAGTCATTCCATGTTCCTGAAGCTGTGGGGAGCACTGCTGTACCTTACAGGAGCTACAGTTCAGATGCTCACAAGTTCCTGCTCTGTGGATGGAAGTGTCTTTGGACTATCTTTATCATGAGAATTCACAGCTTTCCCTCAGGACAAGGCGTCACATGAAATCATGGGATATCCATGAGCTTGGTAATATGGAAAGCATTTCAACCTTTTGGAATTACCAATGATTTTCTAAATATTTTTCTACACCACTGGCATCAGGGTAAGAACAACAGACACTGACTACTAAAGAGTATTTTAGGCTGACTGGCAAAAGATTATTAACTATAATCCTATTGAGCAGCACCTCCTCCTTCTCTTTTAATGCACAGGGACTAGCACCAAGTATAGACACATCTGACTCATAATCAGACATGATATTTAATGCACAAAAATTACTTAACCAGGATTCCGTTAAATCAGAGGTAGTGCAGTGCAGGTTATGAAACCAGGATGAAGGAGCCAGGACACTTGGGATCTTGCTTCTGGCTTTAAAGCTAGCTTGCTGTGGTCTCAGGGGAAAAAAAGAAAAAGAAAAAAAAAATCACTTACCTCTCTGTGCTGTAATTTACTCATCTAAAAAAATGAGATAACTTCACTGATCTACCTCACAGGCACTGTGTGAGACTTCAATAATATTTGTGAAACTATACACTGATTTCTTGGCAAGAACTGTTCTAATGGAGCCCAAATGTCAAAGATTGCTTTGAAATGAGGCAGGTATGGGAGCGAGTGAAAAGTATGGACCAGACTGACATGGATGGTCCTATAGTTACTTCCACTATGATGTCTCTCTTATCGTTTCATCTCTTTTATAACCTACTTCATGGCCTATTTTGATGAGTTAGCATTGCCTAATACGTTTTTTTTCCCCTCCAAAATTTCATGTGTTCTCCTCAGTCCTGCTCACATTTTTTCCTCACAAACTGCTCATGAATTGCCTTGGCAGTAAGACAGTAAAATGGTAATAGAATATGGCTTAGAATATGGCTTGTGGTTCACTGGACATCAGCAAACGCTGTCAAAGCTGATAACCTTCAGCTGGGAAGGTAACAGTAGTTTCACTCACGCAATCATTAACCTACTGTACTGCACGTGTTATAGTTTCATAGAGTAGAGCCAGGCTAACAGCTTGGCAAAGACAGGCTAAGCCACTCTCATGAAATTTTATTCATGAAGGTGACCACTGGCCATGAAATTTGAGTACCCAAATAATTGTGGTATCATACATTGAGGAAAACAATCACCTTTTAAAGCAGCTCAGTGTGGAACTGGGAGAGTTATGGTTATCCAGATACACCCACTGGGCCTGCAGGAGCAGATGGGTCAGACATTAGACTAGGACGGGAGACTAAAGGATCACTACTATTATAAAATGTGTGAAAACATAGACAACCACAACTGCCATCCATCTCTGTCTTTCTGCAGCATGCAAAAGAACTAGCTAGATTGATCTCAGATGTTTAATACCATGCTTGTGCATTGAACAGATCTCTTAGATATTCTGTATCTCTTAGATACAGAAAAAAGGTACTGTTATGTCATTAGATGCTTTCCTTAGATATCCATTTTCTTCAGAAGGCATTAAATACCTACTTACCTTCAGCACGTGGCTAAATCTTGTTAAAACCCACTGAGTTTAGGCATATGCCTAAATGATTTAGTAACTTAGATTCTTAAATGAAAGAAAATAACTTATGTGTTGTGCTTCTTTATCTGTATCTCTATGCAAGCCGTACGTGGTAAAAGAACAACCGCACCATAAATAGAAACAGCAAAAGGAACTAAAATTCTTCTAGGATGAACAGATTGGTCTAATACTATATTTTTTTAGAACTTTCTGATGATACCAGATGCTGCTGCTGACTAGCAGGTCTATTCCAGGAAGGCACAAATCTGCTATGCAAAAATAAGTGCACAGTTACAGTGACATGTCCTTTCGCAGACTCCTGCTGGAAGTCAAATCTAGTGGAAGATTTATTTACTGTGCACAGCGGGCCAGTACACAGCCATAGAAATTCCTCATATTTGTTGCATGTTTAGAATATATTGTAGACTGAACCATTTTGATTAACATATGCTCAGCAAAGAAAGCATTTCCACATGATTTAGCTGTGTGAACAATGATAGTACATGTGAAGACACCCTTACTCTTAGAATCATGACAAGTCCTTATGGCTCCCCTTTCCCTTTCCTCTCTGTCCCACAGGGTCACACCCACTCCGAAGTCCCCCTGTAGCCCCTCTTCTAGCACGGCACAGCAGCAACGTAGCACTCAAAGGGCTTGGACACACACCTACCGCCAGTCGCTACAGCTGTTAATTTTTTCCCACTTATTTTGATTTTTGGTTATACCTACTTGTCTCTTTTTGATAGAAAGTAAGTGGATGGACTGCGATGCAGTGTCTTCCACCTGCTTTCAGGCCTTGTTAATGTCTTTAGGTGCTATGGAAATAATAACGATTTGGGCCCCTAGCTTTTAAGGAATAAGAACCAATCAAAATTTATCAAATGCTCAACACTTCCCTGTCGTCTAAACGTTGTTTGAAGACACAGGACTTCTTTTTATTTCAAAACAAATTTCCATTTAGAAAACCTTGTCTTTATGAATAGAAGATTGCTAGAATTAAAAGTAACATTTCAAATCAACCCTATTCCATGAGAGACATGAAAATGCTCCAATTCAGAAACAAACACAACTGTTGGAAAACAAGGAGTCTAAAAATCAGCCAGCATGGAGATCTGTACATGTCTGGGGCCAGCCTGGCTTTGTAACTGGAGAGAGCCTCGCTGCATTTACAGCCCGCGCTTAGAAGTAAGCCTGAAGTGTATGCCAAATGATGCACAGATGCAGCTTATGTGTTGCTTTTGGGACTTGAGCTGGCATCTTCATGCAGAGCTGTGCATGTCTGTGTATGTGGAACAGAGAGGATCAGAGATCTCTGATGACCATGTAAACATACCCAAGACATCTGCATCTTTATCTTGACTCTAGAGAGCTGATTTGATGAAGAAAAAACTGAAATAGCTAAAAAGCAGAAACACATGTGGGACTAGACATGGGTTTCAGTCTTGTTTTAGTAGTTAGTGTTGCTCAAAGCAAGACTTGCAGTATATTAACCCTTACTTGCTAAGGGCAACTGGATTTGCTTACCTGGTGAAGATTTTATGTCAAGACCAAGTTATTTCAGACTTCAATAGCTATGTGTTTCCTTTAGAATGTTTGCACTATATTGGTTACCTATTTTAATATTCCCTGCACAGTTACAGAGCTGTGGGACTGGGAGGATGGCGGAGGGGAAAACCCCACAAATTGAAAGGAGTTACATGACTGTATTCATGGTACCACATTTTCCCTGTGGCACAGTGAGTGATCTATTTCTGTCTCCCACCTCCTGGTACTTACTGAAGAAGCAAACCATGCCTGTGAGATGTTGGTCATGTAATTTAGTGCAGTGCTGAAAATTTCTAAGGTGAGGAAAATGGTATGAGGATCTCTAAAAAAGAGAACACAACAGGAGTTGAAGTCGCAAGAGGCTGCAGGGGCAGCAGGGACGGACTTTGAGACCAGACTGGCAAAAATCCACTTATAATGACAAGTTTAAACTGCACTAAACAGTGGGAGCTCTTTCAGTTCTAGCCTAGAGATGGACCACAGGGGCAGACACTTGTTTTCCCCTTGGCATATAAAGATTAATTTTGCTTCTGCTTTACCCCTCGTTTTAGTTCTGCAGAAGTATTGAAAAAGCAAATTCAGCTTCACCAGAGCAACAAGAAGAAGTTAGCAACAGAGTTAATACAGAAAGGTAATGAAAGATCAAGCTGGTTTGAGTTTTAAATTTATTTAAGGCATATTTGAAACACATACGGAATTTTTATCTAACCTACAATATCCCACAAACACAAGCAAAACCTTCCTGAAAATTTTCTAGATGATTGCACAGAAAACAATATATCCATCAGGAGAAGAATAAGGTCAGACACATCTGGAGAATTCAAGATGGAAAGGAACCATCTCCTGATTTTGTAACAAAGACTAGAAACATTGCATTTTATTTCAAACCTACTTGTTTCAGTCAACTCTGCTTTTCTTCTACGCACATCCGTTCCTCCAAGGGCTTTCCTGCTAAGAGTCTGCATCAGCAGCTTGGGTTTAAGTTTGCATCAAGCTGATTTTTATAGTAGTAAGCACACTTGGAAACTACGAAGACACAGTGTGTTGCTTGCTGCCCTGGCTTATCAGTCACAACAAATGATTTATAGCTGCATTTAAAAAAAAAAAGAAAATCTGTACAGGCTCTAAACAGTGTGGGGCTTAAAGAGGAGTGAAGTGATTCTATTCCATAGTTTTGGCACAAAACCTAGTTGTGAGTCAGGTAAGCTGAAAAATTACTACGTCTCAATTTTTTAATAATGTTTTAAGTGACTTATTGAGACTTTAGCCTTCAGTCTCAGCAAATTTGAAAGCTGCTGTGTTAAATTATCCACGTAAAACAGGATGTGCTGAATTAATTTCATATTAGAACACAAGCTCCATTATTGATGGGGCTACAAACCCTCAGGCTGACCCTTTTACTTGCTCCAAAATCTAATTCACATTGCCCTGAAATTTAATTTGTAGGCAGTGGATAAAGTAAGTATTCCAAATTTGGGCTAATGTATTTTAAAGATGCTGGTATTTCCTTTCCACGATCCCAAGAAAAACACACAGCAAAATATAACACTGAACACACCCCACTGCTAACACTGACACCAAAGTTACTAATTTTTTTTTTTTTTTTTTGCATATATTTAGGTAATCTACCTGGGGTTTTCATTAGACTTTAAACCCATTTCACATGGATCCCCAGGCTGCAAGGTCTCATCTTCAACTTCAACTAGCCGAAAGTAATAAAATCTGGAGCATCAGATTCTTTTACTAATTTCTTTTCTATAAGCAGTGCAGTTTGTATTGCTGCAGAGAAGATCTAGTCAGCCAAATCTTTGACAGTGCTTGCCTATTATTTACAGCTTGCTGCTGTAGCAGAACGGCTGTTTAATTTTTTTTTTTTCCTGGAAGCTGGCATACATTAGACTCCTTTCATATGTTTTGTTGCCTTCTCTATTAGGATTAACCTTCTCAAATATCCACCTCTCTCACATCCATCACAAGGCTTGCTTTCCATGGCCCAATTTTCTTTTTTTTCCCTACTACTCGTTGATCCGGATTTCAGCTCAGCTCTTTCCAAGCATAGCAGCCATTCTCACGTAATACTAATGCTGCTTCTGGAGGGAGCTCAAAACCCCTACCATTTTGCCTGTGTGCCTTGTTTTCTTGCTTTATTTTCTTCCTTCCATCCACCCATTGATCCATCCACATACACACAGACTTTTAGCTTTACAGAAAAAACCCAGTCTTAGTGTGGACCGGAACAAAGCCTATATAATCACTAGAAGGGGACTCGGAACCAGAAGTTTTAGAAGGCAGGCCTGAAATTGGAGTCTGTGGAGTATTAATGGCATTAAACTTGGTACCTGCACTCCAACCTGTTCAATAGAGACAGATGGGCAGCTCTAGCAGGAGATGCAGAACGCCTGTGAGATGGTACTTAAACAACTTCTTAATCATGAAGATTTAAGCCAGCATTCACCTTTTCACAAACCTTCCTTTGCAGAAATCACGCGTGCAGCTGATAAAATCTGTCCTAGCTATTTCTGCTGTAGATAAACTAGAGCGGCAGGCAGGGTTAATTAGATTGCCTTAAGCCACAAAAATTCTCTTATTCTTTTCAATAACATTTCAGTTGTCTTGGGCTATTAAACACTACTCACAGCTGCTCTCACACTGATTCTTTGGAAGACAATGCTGGAGACGCCTAGCTTGTGCCATGGCTGGCACATCGGTGTTTGCAGATAGGGCAGGAGTTTGCCCTTCTAACCTATGCTACAGCTTGATGACGGTGGTAGAATGTGGATCACTATTAGCCAGACAATTTGCCTATATCCCTCATTATCTCTTTTTCTAATGGTGATAAATCCTCCTTAAATTAGCTTTAAAATGCCAGTGCCTTAAACATTCCCTGTTCCTGTTTTGTCTCATGGGATGATGATGTTTTTCCAGCCCTAGGAATTACTGCTTAATAACGCAGCTATTTAACCAAGATTAAAGTGAAGGCTTGTAGGGATCATGCGTACATTAATATTATTATAAACAGATCCCTTTCCAGAAATATCCTGAAATTTGCAGAGGACCACTGTGTCAACAGAAGCAGCAGAATCATAGAGGGTAATCTTTTATGGTGTTTCATGTCGGGAAGATGTCTTGGCTTGAATACTCTTTTGTAATTTAAAAAAAGGATTATAAGTCCAAACAGCAGCAGTACCAAGCAATTAACGAAATTACTCTTTTGGGAGGGCTCAGTGTACACTTTTAAATATGTTGAAAATTGGCCACAACTCCTTAAGGAGTCTACTTGGAACAAAAGCTGAATTTAAATCCTGACGTTAATATAATAATGTGGAATAAATCTTGAGACTGCTAGTCCACAAGTTCCCTCAACTCATTTGTTTTTTGTTTTTTTTTTAATATTTAAAGTTAGCATTTTACCTTGTGCACATGTTTCTTTATCTCTTTATTCCATTTAGTTTAATATTTTATTCCTCCTAATATTGTTTCAAATGTAATATGTTTAAATATCATAATCCCCCTAGGTGATGGCAGATAAAACAAAAGTGGGCTGCATGCAACACAAAATCTAGTGCAAAGCAGTCAGGCACAGTCTTGTATTGCTCCAAGCAACAGCAGCCTGTGTCACCAGCTGATACCTTTTCAGAGAAAAGCGGGAGATTTTTGGGTGTCCCTGGGAAGAGCTGTTCTGCAGCATCACTCTAAACTGCTTGAGTAGCATTTACAGTGGGAGAACAGAAAAATCGAGCCTTTTTTTTTGTGAACCTAATTCGTGAACTGTCATTTGGAATTTGTGGTGCTTACTGACCTTTTGAAACTGTTCCCCAAGTAGCTACAGGAGGATTTAACAAGCAGATCTGGATGGAGCTGTGCTGCTGCCCAAGAACCATACTGTCGTCAGAGCGCTTCTGCCTCTAAGGAGGTAAGAGTTTCTGCTCATGTATCCACGAAGTTGCCCTGTGACAACCATACAAAACTCTCCCAAACATCCTTAAAGAAGGACACTTTTTAGAAAAGAGATAAAATTCTTTGTGCCTTTTCCTTTTTCTGTGTGGCTTATAATGTCCTAACTACAGTAGACTGGCCACTTTCCAGTGCTTCATTAAAATGAGTCTCTGTGTTTCATTAACATGTCAGACACGGTTTATTCTTTTTTCTTTCATCCTGCCTCTGGAGAGCACCACGTGAGACATGGATTGCTCTGTTTTATTTTCACAGGGTGCATGTAGTTTTGGTTTTGGGTTTTTTTTACCCACTACTCTGTATTCAGTGAAGAAGAGTAATTCAGAGATGCCTGGTGAGTTTTGATAGGGAAGGTGGAAAGGTCTGCGGTAATCATTTACTCTTAGTACTCTGCTTTGCAGCCTCAGAGCAGTAGCCAAAAAAGCTCTGCCTCCTGCACCAAAGAGGTGAAATTGCCTTGCATCAGAGAAGGATTTGTGTGAGGAGGACAAATTCACTCAGGTGGAAATTCATGAATTCACTCAGGTCCAGGAGATCAGGATATTTTGCAAGTCATAGCATTACCTTGCAGCAGTAAAACTATAGATTTTTATGGCTACTGGAAAAAGCTGGGTGTATTGATGCAACATCATAAAGGTAGATAACACAGCAGCGCAAAGCCAATTTCGGGTAGAGAATTGGACCCTGTCTAGACTGATATTCTTCACTTAAACAGCAGAATTTTGTTTGTTTCAAATGCTACTGACAATGAACTTGTTGGTTTTTCTGTAAAAGAAACGGGAATTAAAGGAAAGACAGAGAAGTTTTTGCCTAATATCGGATGCTCACCCATATGCCAAGGGGCGAACGCTCTTCCAGAACTGTTCAAGCAGCAGTTGTAATTATTAAGAGCTTAATTTACCAGTTACTGAAGTTTATTTTTTACTTGTACAATGCTGAGCATTGCTTTTATGCACCTAAGGATGTTGCATCTCCATTTGACAAAGCTGATGAATGTTTGACTGGTTGAAAACCAGAGGCTGCTGTCACAGGCCAAGAGCATATCTGAATTGCGTGTCTTTCTTTGGCTACGCTGGAAGTTGCAGCCCTGTACTTAAGAAATACCGTCTTGACTGAGGAACGTAAAGGGAAAGGCCTTATAACAGAGAAGTAAGGTTGAAAGGAAATAGGAATATTTAACTGAGTATTGAGCAAGACAAAATAAACTAGCAAGGCCTGGAAAGAAGTACAGCCCCCACATGGGCTGTGGTAAGCTCCACTGTTGGCCAAGGAAGGCAGCTCTGCTTGGACTTTAAGGAAGTATGTGCCTTCTCTAAGGAAAGTCATTGCAAGCTATAGTGGCTTTTGCCACAAAGCAAAAAATAAATTAAAAAAAAAGACAAACCATTATTGTTTTCTATCTTTCCTCGACTAATTTAGGTCTGTAACAGATCCAGGTAGTCTTTTTTCCCATTACTATTTCAAATCCCAAGAAGGCTAGGGTATAGGTGTAGGTGGTGGGTTTTGTACTAGAGATTGCTTCACTATATAAACCAGGGTGAAATAATCTTGCAGTATTTCAGACTATGACCTTTCAAGTAGACAGACCCAATGATTTTCAGTCAATGCTCCCTCTGCTTGATTTAGAAGCCCATTCAGAAGGTAAAAAGGCCGGTTCATTGTGGCAACTCATTATTCCACTGTGCTGCTACATCCTGATAGATAACAAATCTGACCTTTGCTACAGAAATAGGTTGTTGCGGGCAGTAAAAGTTCACTTTGAGTGACACCAGGAATGCTAACTCTCCTGTAGTCAAAGACAGCATGGGGGCAGAACGTGCAGTCAATGCTCCATCTTGAGGTGCTCACTGAAAACCTGCATGAGAAAACTTGTGTTGTCTTCCCATTTCAACAGACAGGACTGACCCTGTGAGCCTCAGGCCTTAGTTTAGTGTCCTGGGAATACCAATAAGCCCAGACAACAAACCACAAGTTACTTCATTTTTGTTTAAAGAAGCAGGGATCACTTGAAATTAAAAATTACAGTGAGCTCCTTCTTAGAACTAGAAATGCATTGTCCACATTCTTGGTGCCAATATTAAACCTGTGCTCTTGAAATTCTGGCTGCAGCTGATGATGGTGAGCACTTAAAAGTGGAGCTGTAACTGTATGGTAAATTCAGCCCTAAAAAAAGATGTTCTAATAGGTTTATGAGGAATGCAGCAATTATGGCAACATTCAGTGGATCACTATTCATAAAATTAATTCCAAGCATAAAAATTGATTTTTGATATTATTCATCACAACAATTTTATTCTAATGTCATCTGACTTGGTATAATGAGATATTCTTCATTCTCAGGACTTTTTTTTTTTTTTCAGAAATCAGACAATTGAAAAAAAAAAGCTTGGATAATCCATTTTGCAAAGCTTCAATAATATTTTCCGATGCCTATCAGAGTCAAGAACATATAAGCTCACAAAAAATGTTTCTCTGTTGCTCATGCAGCGCGCTCTACTAAATCAAGGTACTTCTATTCCCTGCCTTCCACGTGCAAACAAACAAAAACCCTGATGAAGCGATCTGCTGAAGTGTGACCATATATCCCCTCACAACCTGCAAGAACCGATGTGCCAGAGATACGGCTCTCCAGCTGAAGCATGCTCTGGCCACCATTGTCCAAAGATGGCAGTAATGATGCCTATGAGATCTACAGACCTCTTACTACTTCTCTGAAAGTTTATTTGTTAGTGAATGTTGACATCACCTCAGCAATTATCTAAAAACCCTATATACAGAAAGTCAGCACATTAAAGATTCTCTTAAGTGAAAGGTCTTTGGTATTTTGGAAATAATTATTGCTTTTCACTCTTTAAGGCGTGTGTGATTACTTGAAAGTTTTTTGGTTACAATTCCACTTCAGCTTCAGATATTTTCAATGACGCAATCAACAGTGTCTATCTTTTTATACCAGCTGAAGATCTGGTCAAATCATGTCCTTCTTGCTCCACCATTTAGGCAATTTTTTATTTTTAACTGAAAAATCTGTAGTTTTGCAAACAGCTGAAACACTCAAGTTTCATTTCTAGGAATCTGTGCCTTGAAGTTTGGCTCTTGTTTGGAACCTGCAATGGCTAATGAAGAGTGGTGCTTGTATGGCAAGGTTAGCTTTCCGGGAAGTAAGTGGCATCAAAAAGCCAAAAGACTGAAACCCAAAAATTACATCCTTAATGGCCACAAGACTCAGGACAGTTATTCTCCCTGATACAGTGTTGGGTTGCTCATTAAGCACTGGTAATTAGAGTACCCCTGCTGCCTTGTTAGAGTACAAATAAAGAACTATTAACTTGGCTTCCTCCCAGAACAGCTTATTTCAGGAGAGTTCCTCCTACTGAACTTTCTGTTGTGAACAATGCCTTTTAATCTGCTGACTTGGATACCGCTTTAAGGCCAGTCTCTTTGAAAAACAAGAAGGAAAAAAAAAAAAGATGAGAAGGCGGCCGTTTTGTGGATATTTTAGCACTTAAAGTTCACTTGCTCACAGCTGTAAGTTGCTATGTGACTAGAGCCACAGACTACAAGGTAGAATTTTCAGAAGCATAAGAGTAATTTAGGAACTCAAATCCTTTCAGTGCTCAATGGGCCTCCGTTCCCAGTAGACACCTGAAAACCCAGCCTCACTGACTGCCCTGGTAAACTTGCCAAAACTCCTCTGTGAAGCAAGATGTACCTTAATTTTGTAGGTTAGTGCCCCTGAGGATCCAGTAGAAATGACTTTTAAAAACTAATGCCATCAGCAAGAGAGTCCAGTAAGAAACTGGCATATTTGCAACATTTCTTTCCACATAATAAATTCCCTGTGATGAGACGTTTTACTGCCTGGACTGACCTTCTTTTCTTCCTGAAGCTGCACAACAGCTAAAACATGAGGGCTGATGTGGGTACTCAGGTATGTCACCCAAGTGAGTTACAGTGCTGCAGAACAACAGCAGCTGTGAGCTTACAGCCTGATTACAAGAGGAATGGGTTTTCCAAAAAAACCTTGCCTAAGTTAACACTGAGTTAACTGAAGGGGTGCATAATCTTTCGCTGCTTTCACTTGGTCGACACCAGAGGAATGGATACATTAGAACGAATGATCTGAGGGGAAAAATAAAAGATTTGAAATCTCTCATCTGTCTAGCTAGAATCAGGCACCAAATCTTGCTGGGGTTGTATCTCACCATTCAAAGTTATGCGTGTTTCAAACCTCCTTTATTTACTTTGCAGAGCTCATCAAATCTTAGAACTTCTATTTTGTAAAATATTTCTAAACAAATATTAATCTATGTTGAAACAAAAACACAAGCAAAACCCCCAAATGTCTTGGAAATAAAAGAAACTGAGTATGGAAAACTGCTATTTGGTATATCATTTTATACTTTTGTCCTCTTACATAATTTTATACTGTTTTATGCCAAGCCTGTAGAAGTGATTCATTATATGAAATCGGAACGTTATAGATTCAATACGGAAGCATTTGTGTTAGTGACAGGAAAGGATCCTTTAGGTCGCTGAGCCACTTCCCTGCAACTACAGGAAATCGCATGAAAGACACATAAGCTAGAAGTATCCCCAGAAGCTTGAGTCCAGTCAGCAGTGTACCCCTGGGTTTACAAACCCCTGACTATCCCACAATAAAATGAAAGCTGTCAGAGGTAAATAAAAGCCTCCAAAGCTAATCTATGTGATAAATCTATGCTATAAAACAGACTCCAGAAGCACTGACAGTGCACTAGGTCCTGGTACTGGCACAGACTTTGTGAGGCTCCATAAAACAAATATCCAAATCACAAATGTCTGGTGAGCAAAAAAGCCCGAAGTTATGGACAAGACATTAATGTCCATGTGTGCTGTCTTCTTGGCAGGGTCATTTAAAAAAAAGACCTTGCAGCCTTTTTCATCCAAGCCCCAGTGACCTCAGTGCCCTCCCCGCTGTTGTATAATGCACTATGAACTTGAAAATGTTGCTTCATGTCTCCATGAGTGACACCTGGGACCACGTGCATATTACTGGAAGCACACGGGAGTGAAAGGAGCTCCCTAAAAGTAACAGATGGCGACCCCAGTTCCTATTTCTCACAGCAGGCCAAGCCATAAGAAGAACTTGTTGCAAAGGACTGTAATATAAATAGCACTATTGTACCATTATTTTTATTCCTTTGATATTCTGTAAATGAATTGACCATAGACATTTTACCATGTTTGATCAGAGTCTTATTAGTCTACATGAAAGAACCTTAAAGTCTTCGAGAGGGGATATTGAAGAGTAGGTATGGAATATCTAAAGGCAGGAGCTAGACAGTACAAAATCTAACTGTTTTGAGCTATGCAAATAGCTGAAGAAAAGTGGGTTTCTATTCATTACAGAAATTCTTGCAGTGGCATAAGTGAATTGGAAAATGCCCTGAGGTATCCTAAGCAATGAGACGCTATATAGCCATTTGGGATTGTGAAGGAATCTGGAACATAAAATCTTTTAGAAAGTACCAAAAATTCAGTGACTTTGAGAATTTACCTCTTTATCCAGAATAACTAATATAAAGATGGAGATAAGAAAAAAGGCAGAAAGAAAATTGCAAAACACTGGCTAAGCAAACCTTTACGTTCTTTGGTTGGGAATTCTGTTCAAGTCTCTATGTAACCTCCAGTGAAGGAAAAAACACGCCTTTTGAGTGTCAGTGATCAGGAAGAGTCACACTGTTTTAAACTAAATATCATTGCAACATCAAGAATTGCTTAGTGTGCTTCAAGGAACAACAGATCTCCTGGCAGAGATACGTTGCTTACCTGAAAATGCTCTCCCAAGCTCTCAGAGCGTCAGCTGCACTTCACCAGTACAGAAGATGTCCTTGTACAAAAGTTCACAACCAACTCTATTTGTACAAGTCTTTTTCCTTAGTGATGTTCTAATGCTTTAACAAGTGAAAAAAAACCCGCAGGATTTGTGAAATGAACAGAGGAAAGCGTTGACCTTGGTCTATCTTCCCATCAACAATTTAGCTGAATTATGTATCCAGCTCCAAAGACTCTTTCTACACAGATGTCTAAATGTAAAGAGAATTATATCCCATAGCCAGCTTTCAGAGCAATCTATGTAAGGGCTAGTGCAATTAAAATAAAGTATTATTCATTCAAACCATTTAGTGTGCCCTGAAGCTTTGTACAGCTTTTGCAGAGGCAAAAAGAAAACTTCTGATTTGGATGAAATCAGCTGACACAGGTGTTTGTAATGCTGCGTCTTGAAATAGGACAGGGCAAAAGTCCCACTCTAAAAGCAACAAACAGACCTTACTCATAACAGCATTCAGTAATTTGCCAGTGATGCACCATTTGTTTGTTCATTTTAATCTTTAAATAGTTTCTAATACTGAAAAGAATTGTAAAGAGTATGCTGTGATTTTAGAAACCGCTATTTTAACTACTCAGTCTCTGGTGGGTAACTGGAATTTCTAGTGGGCCAGTAAAAAAAGCCAAGGTGTTACCTGGTTTGTCTGTGGACCCTCTCATTGAGGGGAAAGATGAGAAGAGAATCATGAAATCTTGCTTTCCAGGCAGGTGCTCCAAACCACCAGATGCTGTTTTTTCACTTCTGAGGCTGCCAGCCAAATGCATTCTTCGAAGTATGTATAAATACATCCGTATTGCAGTCTCTGGGGTCTCAGGTTGTATCTTTCTCTCTCTCTAAATCTCTAAAAGCAAAAATGCATTTGGAAGTGCTATATGATTATGAAACATGCATGTCTGATTAGTAGTGTAATTACATTGCAGTTTGGTATCTGTCAGCAGCAAATGGTGTTCTTACAGGCCAGATGATAACATGTGCACTCTCAACCCTAAACCTCACAAATTTCTCAACTGCCATTTAAAGGTAATAACAGAAATCCATGTTTTAATTTTTAATATTTTCAGTGCCTGTTCTTACAGCCATTATATATTTGGGGAATGAACGGCTGAATCCATCATCCTGTCTCCAATTGAATCTCTAGAGGCATTTTACCTGAACCTTGCTGCTTTTTTCTCCCTCCTACACAGACTTGCTATATTTTCATTTTTCATAACCAGGCTGTATATTAACAATAACGACATTAACTCATAAAAACATTAACCCATTGGGGGAAAAATATACCAAGAGAGTGCATCCAACTCCCCTGTGTATTTTGACATCCCATTTAGCAAATTGTGTTATCATTTTAAGAGTGAGTAATCTCAGCTCTGAACAGTGGCAAGGCATGTGAAGAGGAACAAAATAAAGACAGATACACAGATGAACTCTGTTTTAAATGATGTCAGAACTGAGTGTCAAAGCACAGAGCTTTCTCTCCCTCACAAAAGACCCGGATGCTGAAATGCAAAGGGGCAACTCTCATCGCTGTGCCTGGTTGGTGAGAGTACTAACTGCTGCTCATGTGTTTCTCCTAATCACTAAAACACACTTAAAGCTTTCATGTGTTGGCATTACCCTGCATCTGCTACTGTTCACACTCTCTCGCCCTGCTCAGACCAGCGGCATGGCTCCTCTGCTTTGCTGTGAAGTTTGTTCTCAGCTACACAGATGTTGTCAGCCCTACATGTAACCGGTCACCACAGATTCAAGGCTGCAAAGGGCCAGTGGGCACAAAACCTGTCTCACCTTGCACTGAAATCAGTGGATCACATGGCAGGAAAATCACCACTTCAGGTACTTTAAGGTACACATGGTTTTCTCATGCTGCCAGATGCAAGAAAAATACGGTTCCTTTTTTGCACAGCAATTTGGTGGAGAGTGTGCCTGCTGTGAAAGGCATAACAAGTCTACACAGTGTAAGGGTTTCTGTAGTCTCCTGTCGGAAACCCTCTCCCATGCTGAACTTGTGTGAGGTGGTACTGGCAACAGACAGCCTTTTGAATTCACCCAAAATGCATGCAATTGTAACCATGTCTTTAGGGATGGTTTCTCTTTCAGGGAAAGGCGAAGGCATCTTTGAGCAGAGGCAGGGCAGAGCGCGAGCAGACAGAGAAACTCAAGACCACACGATGCTGTGGAGCAGGGAAAAGCAAACGGTGTGAGGCTGCTTTGACTGCAAAACGCGGTCACACTTTAAGATGCTGTCAGGTAAAAAAATAACTATTTATTAGAAAATCTGCCAAGGAACTGCATTTAAGAAGGACCAGAAGTATGGACACAGGCAGGGCACACTAGCTCCTGTGCAGAGTCGGCTGAATAGCAGCCATTGAGCTGCATCAGCTCAACACGTGCAGAGAAAACACTGTGGGTATATTAGCTCTGGCACAGTGCTGCCTTAATGCATCTCCATACATTTCCAGAAGGGAGCTGGCTCACACAGGAGCTTTTGCAACCATCAGTTTAGAAATTCCTCAAGAAATTTAAAACTGAAAACAAGGAGCTACTAACTGGAAGATTTTTTTTAATGAAGAAATGAAACAGCGGAATCTGATGGAAGTTTTGATGTTTCCTCTCAAATCCCATGTTAGCATTAGCACTAAACAGATGTCCCATATTCCAAAGAAATGGCAGGTTTGGCACCTCTTCACGGTTAGCAAATTTAATTATGGTTTCAAATGCAATAATGGAGCAACCTTGCTTGGCTATAATTGGATCTGCAATTGGCATCAGCTTTCCTTCCCGCACTGTGCCATATGGGGAACTGCAGAACAAGGTGCTGCATATGTTCCTGCTGAATTACACTGGGTCAAATCAGGGTCAGATTAAAGTATTACGGACAGGAGGGGAGGGACAATCAAAAATGAAAAGTGGGGACAAACTCAGCGTTTTCCTGCAACTCCAGTTTCTCTGACCAAATTGTCTGGGATCCAACTGGATGTGAGGGCCAATAAAACAGCTACTTTAATTAGGAGAACTCCCAGTCTGTCTGAAATAACACCACGTTCTGGGCAGAAGATCAGGAGAGGCAGAAGCGCTGGCATTGTCTGAATACAAGACAGTCCTGAGATAGGCACAAAGAAAGCAAAATAACCCTTTATATATACAACAAATTCCAGGTGAAGAGTTTTCTCCTTTTTCCCCAGAGTCAAGGACATTTCAGAAGACTTGGAACAGGGTGGAAAACAACCCTTCCTGTCAACTTGCATTATATGTTTGCAACAGCAGGGCAATTAATGGGAGTAAGAAGAAAAGTAATACCTATCTTGTTATTTAGTTACATAAAATATCTACCTTAGGCAGGTCAGGTAGCAGTATCGATGACTGCAACTGCCTTTTTCCATTACAAGACCCTGTTTTCTGCTGTTAGTAACTTTGCCAGACTTTAACCATTTGGGCTGAAATTCCCCTTGCTGACTTTCTGTCTTAGGCTGAGTTTCTCTGCAATGTTTCCATGTATGCACATTTCTACCTAATTGGGATGGCTGATTGTCATCTGGAGTAAGAAAAAACAGCCTATAAAATAATTGCTTCAATAACTTCATAGCCCCAGAAAGGATAAATAACATTATAATAATCATTGTGGCCTCTCTTCTGCCAGAAGAGGAGGAAAACACGGCGTGTGCAATGCGGTTACCACTGAAAAAATTATTTGATGCTAATGCAAGACTGCTTACCTCCAGCCAATGTCAGCAGTATTCATAGGTAATGTTCTAAAGCCACTTTATTTTAATTTAGTAATATTCTGACACACAATCATTTTCTTTCTCCTGTTGAAACTAATGGGACTTTTCCATTAAATTTATGGAGTCTCAGAGCCTCTTATTTGTATATTTCTTTAGAATTGTGTCCCCCTGTGACTTCTCTTAAGGCACCATGAATTACAACCCACTTATGTTATTTACTATTCGAAAGCCTAGGTTTTAGCCCTGACATTGATGAGAAGTTAATTATTCTTATTTTCCTTTTCAGCACTTTTTGCTTAATAATTTGAAATTATAATTATTACAGATTTAGAATAAAACATGAAATTACCCCTGATAGCACTGAGACCAGAATCAACGCAGGAGTCAGGCCACACTACATTGCACAGTAGTTATCTTCAAGAGTGGGCCAGTTGACTCTGCAATTAAATAATGTTGTCATGGTATCGGGTAGGTCTAGGGAATAGCACAGTAACACTAATTACGGAAGGTACAATTGGAAGACAGTTGCGGGTGACTGCTGCACTGGAATGTGGTCTCTTTATCAGAAAACAACAAAGCAGTTTATAAATATTAATAATGATTTGCAACACCTAAAAGTAAGGAGGAAGGCTGCATATTACAGGGAAGAATAATGGAATAAAAGAGCTGTTAATTTTTATGGCACTCTGTCCAGGCTTACACAGCAAGACATCACAGAGTCAACGCACCGTGATCCTTAATTCCCTCCGGTATAAAAAGCCATCAGCACTGCCCCTCTAGATTTCTTCATCATTCCTAAGGAAGTGGCAACCTTACTGTCACCTGGGACTGGTCCATGCTGCAGCCCGCACTGCTCTTACTCACACTTGCTCATTCAAGCCAAGCAGAGCAAAAGAGAAGACCCTAGCAATATCATTAGCTGCTGTGGCCACCACCCCCATTTGTTTCCCTCCCAGGAAAAGAAGAGCTCCAGAGGCTGGAGGTGACACCCCGCACTTGCAGACTGCGGCACACATCACTGGCCCTGCAGAGAGGCTCAGCTCACGGCAGTGCTCTGTTAAGCAACCTGAGGGAAGGACATTATGGCAGGTTTGCTTCCAAGTGCTTACTGAAGAAGACAGGACCTGACACATACAAGTAATTAAAAATATAACTGACCCTTGCTGACTTCATAGAATAATAACCAGTTCCTTCAAAAGAAGATCCCAGAGGGCTTTACAACAGAAGCGAGCACCACTAGCCCCTTGAAGGAGGTGCAGGGGAGCAAATGGCTTCTCAGGGAGGCAGGAGAGGTTGAAGGAGTGTGAGGAAGAGGAATCAGATGCCAGAAGTCCCAGTCTCGATGACTTCGACTCCTGTCAGGGAGACCTCACCAGCCCCTGCTCCTGTGATGCCAAGCATTCTCCACTATTGCTTTTGCCAGTGCCCTTTGTGTGTAGGACATTGATGCCAGTGTCATCGGGCCACCACCAAACACACACACACAGCCAGACAGGGAGCAGACAGCAGAATAATGATTCTCCCTTGTTCTCCCCATTTCTCAGCACATCTGGGGTGGCTTCCCATCAACAGCCACCATGCACTGTGGAGCATAACCAGAACAGCGCGCAGCTCTCATTACCTATTTTAAAGACACTTCTTTGAGAATTTTAGACAGCAGCTGCCTGGAAGATTACTGGGGGGAGGAACAAGTTTTTAAATCACAAGGGACCAGTCTTGGTTTCATGCCCCCTTCTTTCCCCAGTTTAGATCTTCAACAAAAAGAACGGGAGAAATTCAAATACAAAATATTCTCAGTTCACCTCAGGGGAAAAAAAATATCCCAAACCCAAACAAATAATGAGACCTGAAAACCGCACAGTTTTGAGCTGAAGCTCCTTATAACTGTGCTCACCTAAAAACACTTGCAGACGGCTCTGAAGTGAAATAAGCTGCATGTTAATATCATCCTTGAAGCAGCACGAACAGAATGCTTAAAACTCAGTAACCAGGAATAAGGGCAAAAGTCTGGAAAACATATTTCTTCATTTCTTCATCTGGATATATTATGCTATAAAATAATACAGTATTTTGAGAAAGAGAAGGAAGTCTACAGTGATGTCCTGGGTACCAGTCTGAATCCATATTGCTACTTTCTGAGTTCTTAAGAGCAGAGACCCTCGCTTCAAGAGGCAGCGCGTGTCTCCACGCCTGCGTGTCTCAGCTGCAGCATGGTGCCAGTTCTCTGCCTGGCTTGCAGTAGACTCCCCAAAATGCACGGGGTGCTAAAGACTGAGACAGACAGAAACGTCATGCCCACAGCTCTGCTGTCTGGATGTATGAGATGGAGGCCGAGAGACCAAGACTTCAAAGGTCTCTACAAACCAGTTTGTAGGACTGAAACTGACATGTGGGTACATAAAAAAATATTTTAAAGCACGTTTCCTCCTTTGAAGAAACATTCCCTACCTGAGAGCTGCCAAGGTTGCTATGGTAAGTAGTTTTCATTTGTTTGATTGAACATAAAATTTCTTGGGTATGGCTGTTCCCTGGGCAGAGGGGCTTTTGGGCAGCTATAAATTTATGCTCTGGCCTTTTTATGTAACATTTCTGGAACAAAAGACTTTATGTGACACAACGTAAAGCTGACAACAACAGCTTTTTACTTGCGTGCTTCCCAGCACACTTGCAGCAAATTAGTTATTTGCTCCGAGAGAAGGGAGTTTATCCATCTCTGTGCAACCCAGCTGGGCAGCCTCATCTACTCGCTGGAGCCATCAGCACCAAGTAAACATGAGAGTCTGTTTCACTGCACAATTGGAGGAATTCCTTTGTCTCCCTAATACATTTGCTGTATAAGCAGATAAAAGACAGGGAGTGGAATGTTCCTAGTTCAATTATTTTAAAATAATGATGATAAGAGTCGTTGCTCATGTCATTTGTCTCTTGACTCCACATTAGTTCAGCACGTCAATGTAACCTTCCCCGATGTCTCCTGCAGCTAAGATGATTATAGAAAGATTATTCTATGTCAAATTTTATGCTACAGCTCAGCAATAGCAATGCAGCAAAGGAGCTTCATGCCAGGTTCCTGGACCCTGCAGTCTCTCAGTGGGATTTTCAAGGGACATAAACGTAGCCTATAATTCTTTGGAGGACAAGGGGGAATTCCATATCCTGCATCCTACTGACAGGATGGGTCTTGCCCTGTGTATCAGATTCAGCTGGAAGATGCTGCAAAGCTGTCTTTGCTACTCTAGAATAAGAAGAGAGTTGGTATTTGAAAAAATAAGCATTAGGACATACGCTATTTTGGCCTTACAAAAGATGCTCAGATACAACTTTCTCATATATTACAGTCTCAGTCTACTCATCGCCAACAGCAAAGTGTCCCTATGACGTGGCAAGCTATAAAACCTAACACAGGCATAAGTCACGATGGATTCACAGTCCCTCTTGCGTACAACACTGCTGATAAGTAGTACTTTTATGTCAGTATTTTGTACTTGTGCAACATATTCATATGAGGTCAGATAGCTCGTACGATTTTCCTGAAAGGGATGCCATGGTACAGGGAAGTGGACTGACCAGCATTGGGCAGGTGGGAAGGACAATCCATGCCTTTCATTTCCTTTTTCCTTTCTTTCATGGTTAATGATTTCACTAAACCTTGAGTTCAGTCAAGTCTCTCATACAATTCTGCATGCAATACGTAGTGTAAGGGATTTATTGTATTGTAATAGGTACAGTGTTAGCACAATTAGATTTTATGTTGGCTGTACATATGTGGAATATAAAAGAAGCTGCTTTAAAACTGAATCAATTTCTAGGACATATATTAACTGCAAAATAAAAATTAAGACATTGTTAGAAAGATCACAGCTTCATTCTCAGTTCTCAGATTAACATTGTGCTCTTTCTGCAAAAGCATAGTATATAGTGTGCTTATATGCTCAGCAGTAGGTGGATATGGTCCAGCAGTGAAGGGAATATGAACAGGCCAGAAAAAACTCGTAAGAAGTAAGAAATGGCTCTGCTTCTTGAAAAAGATAATTTCCCAGATTTTCCCAGCTCAACTCTGTATCTGAATCTTCAGTGATCTAACAGATATTAACCTACTTTAAAGGAGCTCCTTGTCAATCAGATGAGCACCTCAGCTAAATCCAAGACCTGTCTTCACTGGAAAAAATGCTGTTTGAATCTGTTCTAATTTTATGGTATGACCATTACAGTGACAAAGTTCATTATAATGAATATATCAACAGCTTGTTGTGTTGCTGAACTACCTCTGACAGTCTGGGCTGGAATAATGTATTCAGGTTCTCTCAAAGTCTGTGGCAGGCAGGAACCAAGGGCAAGACGCTGACTTTAGCTCAGTCCCTGAGCAACAGGCAATCCCAGAGACAGATGGAGCCTCTGGAGTCACTGAATCCATTTCCCTGCTGTTACAGGAACTTTGGTGCAAAATCCCTTTAATTCACCCTTAAGTGCCCCTGCCCCTACTCAAACCCCAGGGATGCAGCTTCCCAGGGGAGCCTCCCCAGGCTCCTGTGAAGGAGCTGGCTCCAGCCCAGCACCTTTTGCATTCCCGGCGGTCCAACCCTTTACCCTATTCGACTGCTCAGCGGTGGAGAGCACAAGCATTTGTGTTAACAACTTCAATCTTTGCTAAAACTGAAGCTATGTTTGGCTTTCACAACCCCAGCCGCTATGCTGCTTATTCCATTAACAACCATTAGAGTCCTGCAACTGCAAAAAGGAAATTACTTTGTTCTCTATCTGGCACATGAACTCAGCCTGAGAAAGCACCTGGAGGATGGGCCTCAACCTGCAACTTCCAGAGGTAATTTGGACTCAGTGACTAAAGCAGTAATATGAAGCAATTTTTCTTTGTATTGTAGCAGTATCCCATTTGTATGAGCAGGTCTTACAGAATGAAAAATGACCATTTATTCTCATTTTAGTAGGAAAATTCCCTCTTCTCATCAGTCTTTTATAACACTATAACAGACCTTCTGAAGATAGCTGGGCTAACAGTACGTGGTAGAAGTCCTTCAGAGGAACAAAATAAGTTCCAGTGGCTTTTTGATTAAATTCTTACAGACAGAAATGAAAAATAATACAGTTCCCTGATGCCTCAATATCCTAGTGATGGCTATACTGGTTATTAGAAGGATATTCATGTCAGAAACATTTCTGCAGGTCTACTCTACACAACTCATTTTATCCCTCCACCAGTCCTCCCAAATGTAAGAGAACCAGCCTAGATTATTCAAGGATCTTTGTTTTAAAAAATGGGAGCTTACAGAGTTTCAGTTAGTGAGCTAGCTCATAAATTCAGTATTTTAGGTGGCAGCCCTTGGCAGGGAACAACCACCCCATTAAATCACACTGGGCAAGAAACTGTCATTTTGGTGAATCATGAGAATTACTAATTTTATTATAATGTGTGCGTATATGAGAAAGGTAATTCAGTGGGAGTTTTTGTTTCATCTTTATGGCGTCCTTCAGAAGATTATGATCCTTACTGCTTTTCCCTGTTGTCCGCCCAATTTCCAGAGTGGCTGTTAAAAGTTTCAACAGCAGCAGTTAATAAAGACAAGCAAAGTATAAACCTTTGCAAAACTCATTCCTGTTTTGCTGCTCCCCTGATTTCTGGCATTAGCATCTAAGCATCATGTAAAACTGGTATTTTCTAAGATTAAGGAACATGCAAACTCCTCCACCTTCCTCACTGAGCGGGCATTTACCAACAGGATGCAACGCACAGGTCCCGGGGCTGTGCCAACACGTGGATGTGGTTTAATACCTGTGGGCCATGTTCTTTGTGGTCTTGTACAAAAATGGGCACTTGCATTTGGAGGTAGTTCAGGAAAATCAGATGATCGCCCACAAAGGGAATGGACTTCATGTGCCCATGCTTGTGCTTGAGTCAGCGTACATCCAGGATGTAAGCTCTTGCTTACATGTGCGGTCTCTGCATTATTTACAGATGAAGTTAGTCAGGACTGCACTTTATATATTATGAAGGCCTTCTCTGAATTTTAAATTAGAAGATTTTTTAGTCTAATACATATGATCACAAAAATTACAATTAATTAGAGAACAAGTATTCCTATTAACTATGAACAGAAATTCTCACAGTCCAGTGGATAAAAAAAAATCAAACAGCAGCCCACTCCAAAAACAAATTCAAGAGCAGAGCAAACAGTCCCATCTGAACACCGCACATGGAGCTAACTTTTGTGGGAGGTTCTGGCAGCAAATATTTAATTTTGCATTCAATTGTTATTTGGTGAGAGATGTGGTGGTAACTCCTATTTAACCTTAATCGTTCTGAGAGGTACAAATGTTCGTGAAAGATCCAAGCAATTTTGCCAACTCTCTATTACACATAAAATATATAAATCTTATCCCAGATCAAATACATATACACTGTTCAGGAGATACTAAATGAATGCAGACAGATTTGATGTATTAATCCACCTGAAATAATACCCATTACGTAGTTCAGTATTAGCACATTTAATGGGAAGCTGCATGAGACCAAAGTGTTGCTAATTTCAGGTCCATAATTTAAAGTACCTGATTTAATTCAATGTAAAGGAACAGATAAAAAGCAAATTTGTTCTTTCTTCCACTAATGAAATAGTACTTCAAGGTGCAATAAAGAAAAAATTTGGCTACACTCTTACTGGAGTCCGTGTTTGGTGATGGCATACGCTGTTCTCTTGCATGTGTTTAGGTACCAGAGAAGAAGTTGATTCCAGATTTTGTAAGCGGTATTTGCAAGACAAGATTATCCATTTTTGCATTACCAGATGTAAATTGCTGGAGGCAACTACTGAGCACAATTAAACATGTGTTGCCTTTTATACACTGTTGCTGCTATAACAGACCAATGGTATGATTATAAATACGGCCAAGGGGCTTTCTGTGAATTATTAATTTTCAAATTACTGCTCACGTATGTCCTGTATTGCTTCTTATTTGGTCCCTGAGCCTTTTGTCTTTAGAGATCCCAGTTTAAACAGTGGGGCAGGGAATTATTCTCTGGTACATCTTACTGTGTATTTCTGTTAACTCCCCTTCACCCTCGTTTGCGAGACACTTAACTACCTTTTTACTTCCCCCTCATAACAAACCAGCAGATGAACAAAATAACCTGGGATTGAGCTACAAAGAGATTAAGGACACGTCTGCACTGTGCAATGGAGCATGGTGACAACAGTTTTAGGGAATATGTGCTTGTGTCTAATAGCTGCCACAAGCAGTTTTGCCCACTGCGTGCTACTGTGTCAAGGCGCTACTCAAGTCAAAAAAACCCCAGGGCTAATTAGCTCCCTTACCCTTGCACAACCTATCTTCTTACTGGTTTTGGAGCTGGCTTGCAGCATCCCCATAGACTTGCCCAGACCAACACGCAGAATTACTTGCTCAGGGTCACACCAGAAATCAATGGCAGCAGCAGGAAAAGAGCCCAGATGTCTTTACTATCAGCCCTGGCTCCAAGGCACTAGGCTCTCTCCTTCCCAAGCACAGTAACTCCCTTTTTGCAGTGCACAGACAAGGTATTGGAGAAGCTGCACAACTCATAACACGTGTAGAGAAAAAGCACCACATGTGAAACCAAATCACAAGAGTATCACTTAACTAACAAACTGTTCTGGTCCAGGACAACGGAAAATCTGCCCCTTTGCCTCTATCACCGTGATGGGCCTGTACAAATAAATTACATTTGTATTAAACAGTTGAGAATTTGCACAGCCTTGAAGAGTAAAGGAACTTTTTACTTGGCTACAAACTGCCACGTTTGCTCATGTACAAGCCCTGAGAGGCAGCCCGTGCTCTGGACGGCACAGCGATAAATCCCGAATTTCTCTGGTCACCACTGAGTCTCCACTGGAGATCCTTCACACCCACACTTCTGTGGCCGCCAGCAGGCTCTGACTCTTAATACATGAACTAGTGACACTTAATGCCTAGAAGGAGAAATTCAGTTATCTACAGCAACTAAAATAACACTGTGCAGCTTGTCATACCCAGTCCAATTTGTTCCATAGCTTTTCAGAGACACCAGGGAAATACTCCATTCTCCAGTTCAGCAAGCTTCATCTACCGTATATATTGCTTCCTAAACAGTTGCTACCGTGGTGAGGGAAAAGAAAAAAGAATAGAGGCTTAAAACAAAACTACAAGCTTTCCATCGTGACTCCCACCACCTTCTGTTCCTGAATTTAAATCTAAAGCCATTTTAGCTTCGAGACAATTGCCAGTCTCTTCTGTTTTCTTAAACTACTTGCTTTGGTACGATTCTGCACTGATTTATACTTGCCTTTGACTTCGCTTGTTTAGGTGTAAGTGATGGGGAAAATGGCTCTAAATTTCATTGCTTTAAACATTTCTTGAATCCATAGATAACACAGGCAGACTGACTTTGTAAGTTATTGTCATCTTTGTTTCCCAAAAATCACAGTAGTTGAAACCATTATGGTTTTTTCCATGCACAAACAAAATTCATATCCTTTCAGCTTACATTATTTTTAGATGGGGAGATGCAGAAGTAAGTACAATGACAAAGCACAGTGGGTTTCTCTCAATACATTTGGAGCAAAACCAAGATGGAGCTGTTTTCAGCACGCAGCAGACTCCCAGAAAATTGCACTCACAGTACACAGCGGATGTAATAAATTTCCATGCCTCTAGCCAGAACATCCAAGCACTGGTTTCTCTGCCCCAAACCAGCAGAGAAAGAGGGAGTTCACATAAAAGGTTCTTCTTGAGGCTATTTGTCTTCAATTCATTGCCACTGAATGACAAAGAATTCCTCCTGATTTTGTAAAAATTCTTTGTGGGAAGTTTGTTTGGCAGCTGCTGGCACAGGGAGGAAGTGGGTAAGTGGGTGTAACTATCCCATTCCCCACAAACACCCTCAGGGCTCTTCTGAGAACCACCAGGACTTTCTGCAGACCTGGTGGAGGTAACGGAGGGCTTCGAAGGGAGATTACAACAGCAAGAAGGAACTGGATGAGCAGTCAGGAAGAAATGAGCAAAGGAGCCATCTAATTTTTCTTCTTTGGTATTTTGTTTCATATATCTTCAGACAAGCCAACAACTTTTCCATTTCGGAAATCAAATCTCAACTTGATTCTCCTTGCCAATAACAAAACAAAAGATGCTGTATCTGTCTGCCCACACAGCCTATTGCGTGGCCCGCAGTTACGCCATCTCTTCTTGGAACTGATACTGAAGAAGGAAAAATTAGAGCACTGAAGAAATGCTTTTGATGATGCGTGAACCCCAGAAGGATCCAGACCACACTAATTTAAGCGGTCTCAGTGCTATCAAGGAACAGCTATTACTGTGGGTACTTACAAACTAGAAGAAAGGGTTCCTTCAGTGGGAAGAACTCAACAGCTGCTTCCCGGGAGGGTCTTAACTTTATAAAATCATATTAAGGCAAAGGAGAAATCAATAAATACACTCGTTAGAGGAGGAAGTCAGAAGCTACAGCCCTGCTGAGGCCAGTCCTGCCCCAGGGAGCTTAAAGATGGGCCCAAGGTAAGGCAGATGGACTCAGACAGCAGAAATCCAGTGAGGTTTGTAGAGAGCCAGAGTGCGACTTGTGCCTGACCTTTCCTGGAGACCTCTCGCTATGGCTGGCTTCTAATGCCAGTTTTTGTAACTCACCTGTGAAGTTATGTTGAAAAAAATAAATAATATTTGAACACTCCCTGTTGTGACTGCACATACAGATTTTGAGAACTCACACCGTCCTTGACTGGAAATCTGGGGAGCGGGCCTTTACCCTGCATCAGTCACACTCTACTTGCGACGGCCTTTCCTTAATTAATAAAAAGCTGCCTGCATCGCTTCCTACAATGCTGATCCTGGGATAAGTATTTCAAAACCACTTGCTTTGTTCACTGTTATTTTAACTGGGTGGAAGCATGTGAGAAAACCCAACCAAGAAACAACGCTTTCTGCACTGTCACAGAGCCCAGTGCTGGACCGCAAACCCGCCTGCCCTCCCAGCAGCCGTCCTGCCTGCCTGGGACGGACTCCTCGAGCAATCCACATTAGCAGGTAGCAAATGTCCTCCAAAAGTGCCACCTGGCATGACTGCTCATTGCTTCCTAATCCTCCTGGAATATCATTTTCCAGACAACTCCTATCATACACCGAGCATTCTCCATATGTTCGCAAAATGAAGTCAAATACAAATTTGGTTTGACATGTCCTGCAAGAATCCTTTATCGTCAAAATTTGGCACAGGAAGGAGACAGGAGTTGTTCCTGACCTAATGGTTTCCTGCCCCCTTCAGGTAAATTCTTACACTGGGAGATATTTGCATCCCAGAGATTATTTTTCTTATATACTGAACTAACTCAATGCAAAAAATCCAGCAAAGTGTTACACAGTAAAGGATAAAATGTATTGAGTCAATTTTCTCCTCTGCCCAAGCTAAGCTGAAGGCAGGCAAGTTCACAGTGACTCTTGCTTCTGCACCCTCGCCAAGTTCCTTCTGATTTGTGTCATAAAGTACCTCCAAGTCAGAGCTGATTTAACTTGCTCTGCTGTGGCAAAACTGCAGGAGCTATTGCAGCAGCTGGAGTTGCAGAGCTCTAACCGTAACTGCCGTGACACATCTATATTTCTGATATTTCCATGCACTGAAGTTATTTCATGGTGGGCACATCTGCTGTATTTATGGCCTCATTCTACCACTGTGGAGAAGACATTGCCTCGCATTCCTGAACAAGAGCTACCAAGGGAAGGAGTGAACGCCGCCTGGTTCGTGCCAAGAACTGCGAGGATGCCTCAGCGTTAGCGATGACAAAATGCATGGCCTCAAAAAGAGAGGGGCCTTGCACAGAAATGTATGGTGCCTGGAAAATCTGACCACCTAACAGAAGTTGGGAAGCGAACTTTGCTGTGAAGTTTTTGCTATGTAGTCCAGCCTAGTAGCAAAGGGTAAGATGAGATAAATTTACAAGTCCCCAGTTCCCACAATTGATTATAAGGTTTGCCTAGACAGCTAGTTGACATGTATACATCTCCTGATGGATACCTTTAATCCCGTATGCAAGGAGCTTTTTTTCTAGAGGCTACAAGTTCTCCACTTTCATACAGAAGAGTTGCATCATAAGCAGAAGGAATACACAAGATCTTGTGATTAACACACCAGTAATTTCATAAGGAAAGCACAATTCCAGCTATGTATTCATGATGTGAGTTTTGCTGGGTGCCTCACTTTCCCACCTACAAACCATCCACCGGAATCCCCCCGTGCCCTGCTGTCAGTGGGGACTGCAAGGTCCTCGAGGCAGGAACTATTTTTTACTTGGTGCTTTTATCACGCCGTGCTCTAGGATGTCCCAGTCAGGTCTGTGGCCTCAGCTGCACTGCAAGTCATAATACAGCTCCTCCAAGGATGACCTTGTCTCCTATTCCCCAATTTCCTACTTATCTCAGCAGCCTGTTTTAGAGTAACATTTGTGCAGGGTGTTGAGGTCCTTGGTTGAAGTGCTGTAGGAATTCTTTAATTACTTCTAAGCCCAGCTATTTGCAATTCAGAAGCTCATGTTACAACATTAAAAGGCTTTGACAAAGTAATGTGGAATTTCTGGAGTAGGGCTCCAGCAACGCAGACTCTCCTTTTTATCTTCTATTTCAAGGAAGAGTGACAGCAAAAGTTAAATGCTGTTTTTATTTAGTGTTGTTTGATTGAAAGATTAAGGGTTGAATTTCTAATTTGAAGAGCAATTCTCAATGGAGATGCAGTATTTGTATCTATTAAGGACAAGGTGCCCCTGAAATTGCAATCTGCTGCTCTTCAGAAGTTTTAAATTTCATGAAATTATAGCTCTCTACCTTCTCTACAAAAAATATATGTAGTTTTATGATAACAAAAGTGCCTCAAGCAGAATATACGTGTATTTCAAATAAAAAAGGTAACCCGTTTAACCTTCAAACGAGGTGTCTCTTCCAGCTGCTAGCAGCCTCCCAATAAAACAGCTGTTGGTCTTATTTCATGGCCACCTCCCTTTGTAGGATGCAAATCCTGTTACATGCAGCTGTAATTCCCATTCTTAAGCCAAATCCTTTCCAGTTCCAGATCATCCCAGTTCTGCTGTGCAGCAAGTGGAACGTGGGGATAACTGTGAGGCAAACATTGGGAAATGGCCAGTATTAAATCCCCCAGACATCATCTGCTTCTCATCATCTTTGCATCGTCCTGCAACATCCTTATGCCAAAGGACATCCTCTCTTCCTTGCCAGGGGTCCAGAACAAACAGAGTCTCCTCCAGATCCCTGCACAAGCCGAATATGTCTAACATGGCCCTAGGAAGACTCCTGTAGCGGTAACGGAGACATGTAGAACAAAAAATTTTATGTCAGGCTACGAGGGGTGAACACCCCCACACACATGAGGCTGCTTAATCAAACCTAACCACTCTGCAGAAAAATGTGTTGGCATGGCTTTCAGCACGGACTCATGTGCCATCGCCATCACAGCTTCTATGCAAACTCAGAAAAGTAGCAGTAAAGTTTGAGTAGCTGTAAACTCTGTTTTTCACCCAAAGTAGCTCAGCCATGCCTACAAGAGCTGTGTTCGTTACTCCAGTTGTCACACAGCCAAAGCCTGCGCAACCTCGTTTGCAGGAACTGGTGCAGAGCAGAAATGGCCTCGGCCAAGTCGCGGAACGGTGGCAGTAGGACTGCAGTGATGGAGGTGTCCCTAGCCCCCTCGTGAAGGGTGGTTTTATCCTGAAGACTGCAAATACAGCTCAACACGATTGATCCTCACCGTGACAGACCCTGAGACATGAACCTGTCAAACTCGTCATCCATCACCCAAACAAAACGCTAGTGATCCACAGGCAGACATCCCCTCCCCCAGCAGATTTATTCAGATCATTATAAAATAGCTGTACCCAGTCTGATGGCTGCAATTAACTCATGGAACTGTCAGAGGTTTCAAAAACATAACAGTCAGGCTAGAAAGGAGAGGGAATGACAGACAACAACAAACCCCCAGACATTTTAAACGGGGAAAAATGTTTCAGCCTTATTCTCAACGAGATCTTTTCTGTCTGGAAAGCATTGTGGCTATATATACTAAAGATTGTGTTAAGCTCTGTATAAAGCACCTGTATAAAGCAGCTTGCAACTTAAATTGGGCAAAGGTGGTGTTGTCACCCTCATTTTACAGATGCAAAATACAGGCACGGAGAGAAGAGGTGACTTCTACGTAACAAGCATGACAAACACACGAACTGAGCTTGAGGTCAGATGGCATAGGGGAATGTTTTAACTGAAAGCCATCCCTCTCCTGTCAGTGAATTTCCCGACTGCATACACAGATTCGGGTTCCTTCTGTTGCTACCAAATTACGTAGGCTGCCCACTTAGAAGCAAAAACTATCAAGGCTGTTAGAGTTATTTCTCTCTCTTGCCGTTTCCTTAAAGGAAACTGACTCCAGGCACCAAATACAAAGGCAATTCTTGTGAGAACTTTCAAAGTTGCTTTTATGTCCGCCCATCTTTGTGCTAAAGGCACAGGCTGAATTACTGCTGGCACAGAAGGATGGGCAGAGCGTGAATCCAGGTAGCGTGTAGGCGTTGTTCTTGGGTAGCAGCTACAGGCACCTTCCCTGCACAGAGCAGGGAGGACGCTCCTGGCCCTCAGCCGAAAGACTGACCCAAAACCCTGCATGCTCCACCTATGGGAGCTGGTTGGGGGTATTTAGGTGTGCCTGGCAGGCAGACACTGTGCCATGGTTGAACACCACTGCCCTGATAACACATCCTGGGAATCTTACGCATCTGCAATAACTGCCCTATGCCCTAGAAGCAGGAGATAAGAAGAGTAGTATTAAGAGTAGGAAAATGGGTTAGATGAATCCTACATCTTTTCCTTTCCGAGTCCAAGGAAGTAGCAGCTCCACCCCTGTATGGACCCACCAATACTGGATGCCATGGCTGGGGAGTCCGGCCTGCTTTTGGGGACTCCATTATGCATCTGCAGGCATCACAGGTCTGCTAGCGCAGGCAGTTTATACTGCATGCTCTTGATGCTAAATAAAATTATAACAGCGTCTGGCATCCTGCCTCTAGCATAACCTAAACCGAAGCTTCCTAAACTGATGCTTCAGAGGGCAGCAAAAGAATAAATAAACCCCTTAGTAATATGTCTAGCCAACCGTACAATGCTTTACATGAAGAAAAACATCTTCCCTGAGCCCAATAGGAAATCATTTTGTGCCCTGAAGCATGAGATTTGTTTACCCTTAACTTAACATGCATAATGCTAGTTTTGTCTTTTTGCAATGAAATTATCCATTCCCTTTGTAAATCAGGCTCTTCAGGTCCCCGTGAAGAAGCTTATGGGATAACTTAGAGAAATAAACCACTGGAATTAAACCGTGAGGTAAATTACCGTTATTTCTAACCTAAACTATCTTAACACCTCTACAGGTTGGACAAAACTTCACACACACATCTCCAGACAAGCACTTTCCTGAGCAGTATTTTGCTGTTAACACTGACATACTAAAGTGTTGCCTAAATAAAAACATATATTTTATATTTAATTCCCCTTGAAATGCAGCACTGAAAGTGCAAATAAGAAAGAAAACTGAAGATGCTGGTCTGCAGTTAACACTGGAGATTCTGGATTTTTTTCCTTCTTGTTTTCAAGAGAGCATTAATTTTGGGGCTGACATTAAGAATACCATAGACACTTCCATTCCTTAGTGCATGGGGGTCACACCACTGAGGACCCCCATATCGTGGGGTGGGTCAGACACCCAACAGTGCAATTCCATTGCACATTTTAAAGACCTACAGTTTTATAGAGGAGACATAGCTTCTACAGAATAGCAAAGGACTTCCATGGCAAGATTCTGCTAACAGGTCTTTTCCAGAAATGTGGATTTACACCAAAGATTAATTTGTTCTAGCAGCTGCGTGGCGTTTTGGCTGCCCCTGAGCTCCTCACACACAGATCTAATCAAATCTCAGATGCTCTTTTTTCTCCCACGGGAGGCAAAAGGGCAGAAAAAGCTGCTTGCAAAGGGTAAACATCTTCTTTTTGAAGGCTCTCCAGTGAGAACAGAAAACATTATCCAGAAAGAATGAATGCTGCTAATCCATAGCTGATACACTCGTAAATATTGATGAGAAAATATTTGCTGAAGGGCATAATAAATACCTTTCATATTGACATTCAAACAACAATGCAGGAGAGTAAATAGTGTGGCCATAGTAGCATGGCTAGTTTTTTCCTTTCTTGTACCTATTCATGTGCTGTGGTTGTGTACCTTCATTACATCCCCGGTATTAAGTCTTGCAAGAACTTCTTGCAGTTCCCAAGGGCATTATTTCCATTACAAATAGTCACTGCACTGTCGCAAGACACAGAAAAAAGAAAAAAAAAAAATCAACTGAGGCAATGCAGAGATAGTGGGGATTCATAAGGGCTGCTGCCAGCCTGGTGAGGTTAAGCTCCCTAGGCTCCTCTTTACAGTTAATAAAGAAAGATGGGCCCTCCCAGATGGTAAGTCTGAGCAGCTAAATTACGCTCTTGCTCTGAGTAGCCTCTGAGGTGCAGGATCCTGTCTTCATTAACTATAAAGGCAGCGCAGGTACATTAACCACAGTGAACAGGGGCCTCGCACCATCTACTTCAGTTATTTGACTTGGACTCAATTCAGAGTGTGCAAGGTTGGGAGTCCGGGTCCTACACAGACTGTAGCCTTCAGGCCACTTCAGACAGTGGTTGAGGACACCTGAACTGGGGTGTACTTTCATGCCTGTTGTAAGCCAACCCCAGTGTTTCTACTTTTTAAAAAAAAATTGAATTGGTTTTCATCTGGGATGGCTCCTGGACTGAATTGCCCACACAAGCACCAAGGTGTCAGCCCTGGCACAAGGGAGGCGACGGCTCAGTAGCAGCTGGTGTTTAGATCACCCTAAAGCAGTTATGAAATTGCAGCTGCAGGTACTGGAAGGCAGATGATATCAATAGCCTCCTGCGTTTTTACTGCCATCACCATTTTGATCACTGCATCCTTAAACCAGTCTCCACCAGTCACCCTGTTGTGTCTCACTTCTTGTCAGTACTCAAAAAAAGGAATTTCAGAGAAAGACAACCAATATCAAAATTTCATTAGTGCTATAAGATAAATTCTATAATAATGGCTTAAGGTAGGATACAAAACCTATATGGGGAAAGAATGCCTCTGCTGCAGAGTACGTGCGCTACCAAAGCCAGATAAAGGATGGGAGAAGAACACCTTTTCCTTTGTTCAACAAAATGCAAATTACTGGCTTACCTTCCTTTCCATGTGAGCTTTTACAAAAAAACCAACCAGCCAAAACCAAACAAAAAACCCTGGTATGCCAGCGCTTCTCTTAGAAGTGTTTGTATGTTTATCCCGATACAAACCAGCAAGATCACAGCTAAGCTATCGTAGCCAACCAACCCAAATCACAGCTCGGCTACTCACAGTCAGCTCAAAGGAGGGAAACAAAGAAAATTTTCAAAGAATCAGTCATCTAATTAATTCAAGGTTGTAGCATTATGTAAATAGATATCAGAAAAGGAGAAATCCCTAAGTGCGTTAACATTCACTCATCCAAATATTGACATTGAATCCAATAGGATTACTCCCCTGAGAAACGTTAAGTGTACACCTAAGTCTCTGTGGAATTCGGGCTTAGGTTTGTTGAATAAATAGCTTTCTGAGAATTATTCATTTTGTTATAGATTGCATCATCTGTAGGAATACTGATACAATAATTTGCATATTACAGAAATACTGATTTTATAAAATATTCAGCTGGTCTCCTAATGCAGGTGAGGGATAACACAGATACTCATAAAATGAATTCAGGAAATACAACAAACTTAGTCACATTATAACAGACGTTATTCATTCCCTTAGAGTAATCAGGTTTATTAAAAACAAAGGCTAGTTAATATTTTATATTTGCAGGCATCTTTTCCCGCTAACGCCCTACAGCATTTTGCAAGCCCCGTGCTGACAACATCTTAACTGCAGGCCCTCCTCCCCTGAAGCCCAGGCGCGAAGCTCTCAGCTGAGCGCGCAGCAGCCGTGCCACACGTCGGCCGCAGCCTTGTCAACCCCTTCGCGAGGCACAAAACGAACCCGTGAAATTCCATCTAAACACTACTGCTCGCGTCCCTGTCGATGCAATAATTACAGCCTGGTCAAAAAAAACCACCCAACAGTCCTTTTCCCACTGAAATGAATGGCAACCAGAAGACGGGATGTGCTGGCATCTCTGTTAGGGTACCGGTGTCTCCTCAGCCAGGAAACCACGCTTCACACCAGCGCTTAGGCACCACCGCCTGAGATAAAATTTGGAGAAGAGGCGGAGACACGCACACAAGCGCCCCACTTTCTGGACCGCGAATCCTGCAGTCCCACCCCAAGGGGCGGGTGAGTAGGGAGATGCGGAGGAAGGCAGCTCCGTTCCGACAGCACTTCTCAGGGGAGAAACCCTCCCAGCTGCCCGGCGCCAGCACGAC
>VZSZ01007639.1:1159728-1204644 GCA_013398815.1 Ibidorhyncha struthersii
CCCGCCCCCCGCACGACGGCCCCCAGCGCCCCCCCCCGGCGGAGCCCGGCCCCGCCGCCCCCGAGGCGGGCTCTGAACGCAGCCCCCGGGCAAACCCGTGGCTCGGGCGGCGCTCGGAGCGCGGCGAGCAGCCGACAGCGGGTTTGGGAAAGGAAGCACCGCTAGAGGACAGTGGAAGCTAAGCAATGGCCGGCGGAGCGCCTGGTGCTCGGAAGCAGGCTGGGGGGCTGCAGAGATTTGCCCCGGGAAATTCACAGGCTGGTCAATAAGTGCCCACGCGCGTTTCAGCGCACCGCGAGTGTGCGCGCAGGAGGGAGAAGCCGAGCGGGGAAGATTCGGGGGGAGAGAGCGCCGCTGAGGTGAGGGTGTGCTCAGTGGGTTTGAGAGTCATCGGCAGTCACCGCCGAGGAACTGCCCCCGCTGTAGCAGCAGGCGGGAGCGGCAGCCGCTGCCCTCCGTATGTAAAGGGTCTGATGGGCGTAACACGCTGAAACGGAACTGTTGTGACTCAGAAAAAAAATTAATCAGCTAGCAAAAGAGGTGACAGCTGTTTCTCTGATTCATTTACATCTAATTTGTAGTGTTTACCTAGTTCCTTAGGGGCATTTCCAAAGACAGCTAAGAATATGTTTGCATTTCAGCAACTGATAAGTAAAAGGAGGTTTAATTTTACGTGAGTGACTAACTCTACCATTCCTTGCTAAACAGCAGGGATACTGACGGGGAAAAAAAAGAAAAAGAAGAAGGAAAATTGAAGAGCTCTGTTCTGGGTTGCGAAACATACTGCATAAACTCACACTGGACACATCTGTTTGCGTGAAGACCTTGCAAAGGCTCTCTAAAAGACTACAGAATCACAGAAGATGTAAAAAGATGTCACAGATCTAAATAAAAGCACGTCAACTAACCACGATCCTGAAGAAAGCGCTTATCTAGAAAAACACTTCAGATATTTAACTAGCCAGCATACGAGTGTGGTTAACCTAAGGTTCATCACGTACACATCTTCAAGTGACATTCCTTGAGTGACAATACGACACATCCCCTCTCCTTCAATGTAGTTCCAACATCTCATGGTTTTAGCCCAAGTTTTGTGCCATCTCTAATACAAATTCTAATTCTGCTCATGTTTCTCCCATTGATTTAGGACTAGCTTACTGCTTGCAAGGCAAAATATGTGTAAAAATACATCACACCTGCCATAGCACCTTTCACACCTCAGCGTCCTGGATCACTTTCCAGCCATGAGAGGAGTCGCAGCGTCACTGTGAAATGGTTGCATTTCGATGTACGGCTGCCGTTGCTGTGCAGGGTGGGGACGGTCTGTATAGCACAGCAGCATTGCGGTGAGTGGCCTACGGCTCTGGGAAGAGTCAGTGGCAGAGCTGGAGAGGGAGCACAGAGTCCTGCCTTTTGATGTTCTGCTCCACTCCCTTATGGAAGTAAATGCCGCACTATCCATGTGGATAGTTCTTAAGAACATTCCTCCAGAACTATTAATATTTTACTGGCAATTTATGGATCATCCTTCCTGCTCTCCCCAACTGTTCTCAGACATGGAACAAAAATAAAAAACGCTATCGTGCCATTTTGTGTTTCAATTAAGTACAATGGAGCAGCTTCCCAGGGGCTAGACTGGGATTTGCTGGTGTAGTCCTTTATGAAGAGAAGCAGGGCAGATCCCAGTTTGCTATTGTGAGAAGTACAGTGCCTACTCTGCATCCTGCCCTGCTGGGTACAGACCTTAGTCTAGAAATGCAGTTTTGCCTAAGGAGGTATGGAGAGAAACTGGCAGCTTGTTACACTTTCTCCCAACCTTGCTTACTCTCATGTGAAATAAGAGTAAAGATCTGAAGCGACAGAACACTACGCCAATTTCTGTGGGTTTGGCTAAGCAGCTTACTATTGGCTTTTACACACACAGTAGTTTGATGTTCTCTAGCAGGTTGGCAGCCCAGGGCTATGATTTTTAACATTCTCTAATTCCAATGCTGCTGTCAATGAGCTAATGCCCATGGGGGAGCAGGGGAGAGAACATGCCCCGCGAACGGCCCCCACTCTGTGTGGAGTTGAAGCACTAAGAGCTGTACAGAGAAATATGGTCTCCCTTGACCACTGCAGATTGAAACATGGACTCTTAAAATTCACATCCTGCAGCTCTTAGTTTTGTTAATGGTGAAGATAGGAAGAAATGTATGAAAATAAAGTAAACCAAAGTGAAAACTGGAGGGCAGATGGATTTTTTTCTTGTTTTTTAAAAAATTGCTTACAGAGCAGAGTCACGGTCTCTTGACAAAAGTACCTGCCAGATGTACGATGCACCAAAGAAATGGCAACCAGGTTGGTTTTCATACTGAACACAGCATGCAAGGGATGAACCACGAGAAGCAATCCAGCCCTCGGCAGTCAGGTAGCCACCAGTCCTGTCCTTGTTTGTAACCTGTTCTCTACAATAGCACAGGAGGAACCAGGTACCTGTTTAATTCTTCTGTAGCAACATCTAGGAAATACCCTTTGAAAGGGCATCACGAGGAGTAGGAGTTGTATATTTTCCTTGCAGAAAGGATTGGATTTTGAGTACTCTTTGAGGACCTATACTCACTGCAGGGTAATAAACACACCAGTTATTTATGCTGATAAAACCTCCTCCTACTTAAACCAATGTTCAGTGCTTCACAGTTGGGTATGTTGATATGAAAAATTTAAGCTTAAGGGAAACATCTGAAATTTTGGCACTGTTGTCATGAAATGTATGTTCAAGGGATTATTTCCCTTGAGTGCCTCCCCAAATTAAGGAGTGCCTCTGTTTCTCTGTTAAGGCCTCTCTTCAGTTCACTCCTGAAGCCATGGTTATCTGTGAAACAGCAGTAGTGACTTTGTGACTAAGGGACAATAATGCTCTGAAAAAAGGGAAAAGAACAGAAGGAGAAAGAAATGCAACCTAAGTCCATTTTAACTCCAGTATATTATTGTTAGTTAAAATTCCCAATGTAACCTCGATTTCCACATATATGTAATAGTTTTCAATTTCAGTAGGTCTAGCAAGGACTGTGAAACTTCAAATGAGGACCAAGAAGCCTGGCTGTATGTATCACGTTGTAGGAGACTCTTAATACTTCAATTTCTGTGACCTTTCCAGCATACGTATATATGGGTATTATCCACCAGGGAGAACTGAATAATGATCCTCCCCCCCCACCACGTTTTTTTTCCTTGCAAAAATCATTTCTCAGCAAATCCAGATGGTGCAAAGGAGCCTGATGAGAAGAACGACCTGGTTTTGAGTGTGGATGTCAGAGGACATATCCTGCACGTCTATGAAACTGCAAACGAAGCAGATATCTGTTTGCCATTACTACCGACTATTGAAGTACAACCTTTTCTTCCTCACTAACCACACACTGCAAGCAGCAATCATGCATCACCTTCTCCTCTTCTAATGGGTACTCAGGCATGTAATAAGTTGAATTTCATCTTGCTGATGAATCTTATTTTAGTTGTTTGGCATGACAGGGCATTTCTTTGTTAAAAAGTGAACGGAGACATCTGGCTTTGGCAGGGTGACTAAAACGAGCTGCGTTTGGCCAATGTCTCTCCTGTTTCACCTTGATTTGCTGACACCAGATCCAGCACCGCTTGCAGACTCGGAACAGGAAAGCAGACTGCAGAAGTCACCCTTTACACCTGCCCTATTTTGCCTTAGACAACTTTATCTCCCGTGGTGTAAAATGCCTGAGGTATTCCTTATGTCACTTGAATGGTGCCGATGCTGTATCACCCACTAAGCAAAGGCTCTAAACCTGTAAGCACGTGGAAGATATTCCCATTACTTCTTCTGGCTCCACTGATGACAGCATTACCGTTAGCCAAACAAGCACTGAGTTCAGCTCTTTCTTGACCGCTTGTCCCAGCTCTGCACTTATGCGGAGAGGCATGAGACCGTTCTGACCCAGTTTGCAGGACTGGTGTAAGTTACTGCACAAGCTAAACGATTGAGAATCAGACCTGTAATCTAGGGTCACTGGTGGCAGACTGCTGCTGTTTCATCCTCCTTGTAATAGCTTTCTTCCTTCACGATGAGTTATTGCACTCCTATTTTTGGCTGTGCTTCATTTGGAAGGTTGGCACAGAAATATTGTTTGGCAGACACAGACCTGCCCTGGCAATCTACTGTTTTGGGGGTTGTTTGCTTTTAACTAATTCATTATATTGCTGTACCGCAACGTATATCACTTGTTTTCCCCTCCAGCACAGAGTGTTTATTAGACAACTACGCTCAGGAAACTTCCCCAAGACAAACATTTAACCCTCAGCCTCCTCGGAAAGGCTGGCAGTCCTTATTACCAAGCACTAGAAAACAAAGGCAGCTCAAGTACATTAATGCGTACAATTATTATTAATAATATTTTTCCTTGTTATTAGTGAAAACTTGCTTGTTATTAGTGAAAACTTGCATCAACAACAGTGCCTTCACCCGGATTCATCCCTGAAGTAACAGGAGCTCGTTACAGAGAGATCTGTCAGATTAAGCCAGGGTGTTGCTGGCTTCTCTCTCTCTCAATTCTCTAATGTGATTGTTCTCCATAACCCCAATACAGGACAGTCATTTTAATGCTGGTAACTACCCTTCCGACTGGAGAAGGTAATGAATGCCGAAGACATTTAAAGGTATCACCAGTCAGCCCTGATTCTGGAGCCAAGAAGCAGATCATGTTCCTTAAAAGCCGATTCCAGCAATTTCCTTTTGGCACACCATTCATCAGGGAGATATGGTGGAGCGCCCTTGGCATTGCTCTTTCCGTAACGGGTTACTGCAGATACTACTTACCGATCTCAAAACAACCCTGAAGCTTCTGTCAGTTCAACTGTAGATTGAGGGCAAAATACTCTTCAGAAATACTGGAAGAGCTTTAGAATTTCATCTGTCATAGAGACTGCTATAAGTACACTATTGTGTTCACAAGCTTAATTGAACGGCACAGGATTTATTACAGCAAGTGGATGGTGATTTATAAAGACATGGTAATATTATACTTAAAATAACATAGGCCAAAGTCCACCCCACAGTAGGGTACTCACTTGGCTTAGAGAAGAGTTCTTGCACAGAAAAAGAAAGCAATAGAAAGTAGCATTTGACGCCCGCTCCTGTACGCAGGTGCAGGGTCTGGTGGCACAGGGGGAGCTCCATCCTCCTGCACTTTCAGGGGCAGATGCTCTTGAGCACTGGAGAATCACCACTGTGGTGGGAGCCAGACACTGGAGTTCCTGAGCCTACTAGATACCAAATGTCCAGACCTCCTATATAAATCAACAAATTAAAATTGTTCCCTGAAGCAAACTGGCTGCTCGTGAGAGACAGGTGCAGTGGGCTCACATCATCTCTGCTCCCTCCTGCAAAACAGCCGTGCCTTCTGGGGGCACGTGTGCCAAACGCAACGGCAGAGAAACCGCGCAACAGGACATCACAGAGGTCATTGGTCTATCGCTTTCTGCCCACCATACTAAGTAATTCACTAAAGAACTTTCTAGACCAGAAGTTATAAGCTTTATAAAAGAGAAAAACACCAACCCTTTTTCTCTTGCGTTGTTCCCGTTGCAGCATGGCCCCGGTTCTCTGTGAGGCATTGTGGGTTCTGCTGCAACTCAGACCAGTACTGGTAGGAAGTTAACTTCCAAAGGTCAAGAGCTGACACATCACTACAGCTTTTGATGCCTGCATTACAGTCTAAACCCAGGCTCATTGTTAACTTCGTTGTCATTTTGCATATCAAATTCTCCTGCGAGTCACCCAGAGGAGCACAGACTGGCAGAGAAACATGAACAGAAATGCTGTTAATAACTTCCCCAAATCTTACACTTTGCCTCAGCTTTAAAAGCATGCCTCGTGACACTAGCTAATAAAGCGCTGCCCAAGAAAGGATGGCTTTAATCTTTGTATTGGATTCTGGATTTGTAGGAGGTTTGAGTAAATCTGTTTAGACGGTTGAGAAAAGCCTACTGCTAACCATCTGGGTTTGCGCTGCTGCCTTGCCATTTGTTGACATCAGCAGTCCTTGAAATGTTCCCAACAAAGCATTATTTTTTTTTTATTTTTCACACCTGGGTAATTAAAACAGGTATGCATTGAACACTGGGACCCATTTTTAAAAGACATCATTTTCTCAACCCATAAATGTAATTTGCTATCAAATTAAGTATTTCCACACCCCATTTCTCCAGCACTTTAGCATTTTAATTTGAAATACAGTTGATAGAAATTACTATTTTCAAGCAGCAGCCAGGTTTGGATGCAATTCTGAACTAAGTACTTGCCTTTTTCTTATGCAGCTCCATAGTTTATTGCCTTGGTGTGCAGCAGAGACAGTGAGAAATGGAAGGAAAAGCAATAAGAAGGGGAAAGGTACCTCATAAAGTGGAGAGAGAGGGCAGGAAGATATGATTTGTTTTACAAGAGAGTTACCACTATAAGCCTTTCTTAGTAGAAATTCCTATTGCATGAAACTTGATTTTCAGTGCAGCATTTTGGAAGTAAGCTTGGCCAATTCACAAGAAATACAACATGATCCCTAAAGCAAAATAATCACCTTAAAAAAATATCCTAACTTAGAATTTTGCAAAGCTTGGATACCTTGGCTTCATTCACCGATTCCAGCTGAGACCCAAACAGACAATATACCAGTATCATACAAGAAATAATTTTCTTACAGTATTCCAAGCAACATACATAATATAGGTTATCTTATTCAGATAAATTGTCCTGGAGACCAAAGTAAATAATTTAGGTGAAAAGGGCTACCGAGACTGAGTTTTAAGAACTGATTTTCCCTTTTGGGAGTGCAGAGTACAGAAGCACCGTACATGGTGTTATGGTGACTTTTCTCCAACGACCAAATCACAAGATGCAGCTGAAATTCAGAAACTGAGTTTCTCTGCTTTAGCGAATAGTAGTCAAACTATAACTGTAGCTTAATGCATTTTTTCAAAGCACTAATTTCAGTAGATTTATTTACAGTTGTGGTGGACTGGTAACAAGTAGCTCTGTAATTCACGGATCACTGGCGTACCAGGAACCATTAACTGTCATGTCAGTGCAGATGAAGTGAGCTTTGACCTGTGAATTACTGTCACAGTAAACTCAACTCCTGCAGATACCAGTGGTATTCTTGTGGATACAGTGTATGTTAATTTGAAGTAAGTACTTTAGTGAGAAACTTGAGAAATTAAAAAGATTCTATCTGCTTCCAATCTTTGGTCTTATTTGAGAGCTAGGGAATAACAGCAAAGGGAAGGTCGATTCCTTGCTTGATAGATGATTTACTGCCAAATATATATTCAGGCAAAGAACAACAAAGGAGCATGAATGCGAGCTACATTTTTGTTAGTAGTAAAGAAACCCAGAAAACAAGAAAGGATAAAAGAAAATGTAAAGAATAATTGGAGATAATGATGGCAATTTGTTTCCCTATTCTGAGATAATTGATCCACACTGAAGACATAATTATAGTACATTAAAGAGATTAAACATAAGGTCTGAGGCACAGAGTGAAGACAAGCATGAGCTGAGATACTGTAATTATGACATTTTGGGAGTCATAATATTTTGATGTTGGCCTTTCAAAATTCAGGGACAATGGCAATACAGCAAGCATCATTTCAGTTGTCAAATGTCTGCTGTTTCTCTCCCTTTTCTTGTTCCTTCGGGCTGCAGTCTCTGACAGAGTGCCTGCTGCCAGCAAGAAGCAAGTTACATGATGTGACAGTCCATTTGGTTAGGGATGACAATTCTGCTGCTCAGGTTGTCTTCTTTTGATTGCTAATCACACTTCAGAAAAGGCGATTCATTTACTCAAGGGGCTTCTAAACCTTCAAGTCTTTACTTGTTTGTTTCCAGACCTCTTTCTTCCCTCTAGGTGATCTTGTGCCTTACCCCTTATTGATGCAATACCCGCGGTGATGTATAGTTTTGAGCCGTTAATGTTCCACCTGTCACGTAGGGCAGTATGTGACACTCTGGGCCGGGCGGTAGCAGCAGCCAGCAGACTTCAGCCTTAATTATCCTCTTTTGTTATGAGCCTTGGAAGAGCTCCAGAAATAGGGAAGCCCCCCATCCTGTCTAGTATGGCTCTGGATATTCATTGTTAATGCATTGCAGATACATGCAATGACAACAGCTTTTAACTATTTAGAATATACATTTCTGTGCTGTCAGTCAAGCAGTTCCTTAGGAAGGATAAAAGGAATGACTCAAAATACAGAAATTCAAATTGTAGGGAGAAAGGAAGACTCCAATGAATTTGGTACTGTTTGCTATTACTTCTATTATTCTGTGTTAATGTATTTATTCTGTGTAAGGCATCCTTTATTTACTTTATTGAATAATGAATATAGAATGCTAATTACAGAACATTCCTAGATTTAGACTTATTTTGGTTTATTCATTTGATGTAATTTTTGGGGTGGTATCTACATGATATCCCAATGGATTTGCAAGTTCCTTATCACTTGTCTATAAACTAGTCCTTAAATACGTCAAAGTGGAAGTTATTCCTCTTCTGAGCCTGCACTTTTCTGACCAACAAATTTCAAAAGAAGGGTGCAGGCTGAAAAGCACACGACACAACTGCTCAAGAAACAAGAGAAAAAACCTGGCAGGTCTACTACAACCAGCACGGACAGACTTGGATCACGCTAAGCGTTTCAAAAGAGATCAAAAGTATTAAAACACAAACAAACCCAAAAAAGATTTAAATGCATTCAATCTATAGCCAACACCAACAAGCGCAAGGAAAAGGCAAAAGCTTTGGTTGATAATCCATGTTTTGCAGGAAAAACTACGAAAAAGATAAACCAACCTGAAATTTCTGGGAGCGCAGCTACCTCCTACCTGCCCAGTGGATAACTTGTTCCATGAACTAATTGGTCTTACTAGGGCTTTGAACTGTTGTGTTGCTGATGACCTTAAAAGCAACTTTCATTTCATTTCATCAGCTGGCACATGCACTAAGCGTGCCCTTTAACGTTGTTAATCTGGATTCCAATTTCTCCTGTTACTGCCTTTGGGGAAAGTGATAAGGAAGGGGCAGGGAAAGAAGTTTGAACTCCTTTACAATTCTGTACTTTGGGCATCTGCCGCTTACCTAATTTCCCCAGGCTTCGCTCATGCTCTGCTTCTCACGCTCCCTCGAGGCCTCGGGGAGTGGAGACTACCAACGCGCTGTGTGCTTCAGCCCAGTCAAAGCCTGCTCTGAAAAGCCCTCCTGCTGCAGAGAAGGACTGGAAATGGGGGCAAAGCCAACTGATACATAAATATCCAGCTTCATGCTCAAGTTTATTTTCAGGAAGCTGTTACCATCCTGCTAAAACCAAACAACCTTAAAGAAGCTTTCAAGAGACAAAAGGACATTGGTACTAATGAGAATAGACAAATAAAAACATAGCTGAAAAAGAAACTGAAAACGTGCTTGAGGAGACAAGAGAATCAACTAAATTAAAACCCAGATCTGCTGTTATATTTCCTATTAGAGTCAGTACAATAATAACCCTTTAGGATCAATTTTGCCTCCAAAGAGTCAATTAGGTTACAGGTTGCAGCTGTAATTGCAACAGCTCTTTCAAGTATTTTCCTCATTGCTTGTCTCCCTTATCCTAGAGATAGCTGAAACTCACTCTTTTTTTTTTTAATCTGAGTTCCCTAAAAACTACCAAAAAGTCACAATGTTATAAAAACCAATTTATTAAAAACAAAGGTTTAGTCCATCGCTCAGAAAGGTGAAAGTGTTGCATGTAAGGGAGTGAAAAACAGTACTGAAATAGATTAATAGAAGGAAGTAACGAAGGCAAGAAACATCCCAGAACAAAGGGCACAAATGCTTCATATTCGACAGGAGGAGAGAGAAAACTGTAAGGTCAGCTGAAAATTGTAAGCAGATGCACAAATGGAAGTAACAGTGAACAGTAACTTACTAAGTGGCTGCCAGAACTGTAACAAAAGTTTTTTCAAGAGCAGTGCAATTAATGAAAACCATTTTCCAGTGGCTTTGTGTTCTGTGTCCCCTCCTCTGCCTGCATTGTCCCCAGGTCCCCACCATAGCCACCGTGGGCAGCTGGGAAGCACGATGACGCCTGGGTGCTCCCGCAGGCTGGGCGCTCCGCTCTGCCGTGGGTGCGGGTGGGTGTGAGGGCAGCTGGTGTCTTCTGACCCCGGGCAGTATCTGCTTCTCTCTGCACATGCCAGTTTCTGCAGAAGCTCCTATCATGCCTTATACCTCTCTGTCAAATTGGTTTGGATGTAAACAACTGTTAATTTTAGTTACTAAATCCCTTTTCTCTTTCTTTTTAAAAAAAATGCATCTCATATATTTTTAACTTCGTGCAACACTTAGTCTTGTAAATTCTCTAAGACAGGGGCTGCCTTTGAATGCCTCAGACGATGGGTGACAACCTGACTGAGCTCTGTGTCACCATGTTCTGAACATTAAATCGTACTAATAATGGAAGAACATTGAGTTCATGCCCAGACAGTCTTCACTTTTGTTTCTAGAAATGCACTTCTAAGCTCAAGAACCAAAGGGAAAGAAGAAGAATGGGGGACTTCCTCCTCCTTGCCTTGGTCCTGAAGCTGCAGGTACTGATGGTGAAGATGCTGATGTGAACTCCATGAGCACAAATAACGTTGTTAAAATCCTCAGCAATGATAAAAAGCAAGTCAGCACTGCTTCCCCCAGAAGAACAATCAACATTTGGATTTTGCTGACTTTTATAATGCTGCTCTTACTGCACTTTTTTTTCCCCTTATTGACTAGAGGAAAGAAAGAAGAATGACTCATCATTGTACTCCATTGATGAATGGAGACACAAACTAGCTTTTGTTGTCAATAAGAAAATATTGTACCATTTCTTTTGGGGAGATCTCTGGCCCTTTGATTTTTATTTTTTTAGGGAGAGATAAAGCTCTTCATACACTATGTAAGTAGTGAAATGGCTTCTTTTGAAATTCTGGAAACGATAAAGCTCCTTTGATACAAGGCATGCATTGCACCTCTTTTCACCTCTCTGCTAGCAGAGCTTATTCTTGTTAAATGGCTAAGAGCTGTGGAAAGATCTATTCGAATTTCACTGATATCATTTACCATTGCTGTTCAACCAATCTTGACAATATCAATTATGTGAAGAAAGATGCCGTACAAGTTCAAGCAGAAATGCACAAAGTATTTTACTTTGTATGGATGCAGTCTCAGATACATGAGGCAAAAATGAAATCACACTCTGGCAGATGTTACTGTTGCCTGTTTTCAAATGGGAGAACAAAAATTATAGCAAAACGTGCAATACTTCATCAGGAAACAAGCAGGTCCTTTGTCAGTGATCTTAAGGGGCTTATGGCAGAAAAATGTGGGGTGCTTATCTCTCTCCCATTTTTACAGTTTCAGCAATACTGCACGGTATCTTCCACAGTGTGACATAGCGAGGCAGAATGTTTTACAGGTCAAACTGATGCCAGATGTGGGTGCCCTGAAAGGGCACATGGATTTAGCACAGGTACTATAGTGCTTAAACCTCTGCCTTGCCCTTACAACATTTAAGGGTTTTCTTACTAATAAACTAGGAAACAACAGTTTACGGTTTGCCAGAACTGTCTCCGTCTCAAGTGGACTGAGCTGTTTGGCCTAACCATCCTATGGACTCACAAATCAGGCTTTGCCTTATCCTGCAATTAAAAGCACTGGCTCTTAGCAGCACTCTCCTTTCTATAGATACTTGTTTAAACCAGTCTGAAAATCAAAGATTTTGGATCAAATATACCTTACAAATTTTCAGTATGTTATTTCATAACAAGAGGAAGAACACGTCAGAAAGACAGAGGCATCTTTGGAGGATGAAATCTTCAACCCTTTAAAACTGCCAAACTGTATCTCTGGTTATTGTATGCTGCTTTCCTACCCCCTCTCCAGTCTCCTACACCAGCCAGCAAGCACAGATGCTCACTATCACTTCCTAATTAAAGCCCTGAGGCGGGAAAACAGTTACTGTGTACTATAAACCACCCTGAAAAGCATTTAAATACGTGTTTAAACTTTAGCATGCATTCAAGAACCCTTCTAAATGGGGATGCTTCCTTGAACTGGAGTGTGGAGCTACAGCCCCTTCCATGTCTCTTCAGCACATTTAAAAGGAGCTAATAAGAGAAGATGGTTATTGCTGGTGGTGACAGAAGTGGATTACCCTCTTGTTAAACCATGCTGAACAGAGAGGGGTTGTTGATATGTCCCAGCTTGCAAAAACACATAACAATATTGCTGACTTTGTTAACATCAAGGGCCGTCTCATCTCTAGAAAGAATTTCCTCCACCTGTTTTATTTATCTAAAGCCTGAATTAGTACCTTTTTCTTCTATTCAAAAGCAATCCTGAAGAATGCAATGAGATCTGCTGCTGAACTGGTACACATTTAAAATACTTGTTACAAAAAATTAAAACTTGGCTGATTGCTCTGTGTATCTGCAAGTAGGTCGCTAATTAATCTAAAAATATTTATTCTCAGGTCAGGTCCATATTACTCTCTGCTTTGTGATAAATGCAAGTTCATATTCAAAGCAAATGTTTACATTCATCACGAGCTAAGCTTGTCTGCAGTAATTAACACTTATTCAGATGCTGCCCATTATTACTCCAAACAATAAAGAAATTTTTTTTTCTTTATCATTAGCTAGCTAGGTCAGTGAACACAAGGGCAATGTATATCTCAAAATTCCCAGGAAAGCAGAGATTAGTTCCAACACTTAAAACCCCCTAAATCACTGTCAGCTGCACTACAGAGCCCCAGATGTAAAGAAAGAAGAAAAAGTCATAATATATGAACACACACACAAATAAGGTAATTGCTTTTTCTCCCCCCTCTCTTTTTCTCCCTGCACTTTAGAGAGATCATAGAGAATAATTATAACTATTTTTAAAATGCTGTCAAATGAACCGAGTTTTGCTTCCAAGAATCAACTCTGTGCTGCTGCTTTCACATTAATCTAAAGGATTATTTGGATGAGTGGAAATTGTCTAGGAGTGTCAGGGCAGCCGTGCTCTGAATAGGAAGTTGACTTCTGAGTCAAAGAGGTTATAGTCAAGATTCACTGTGACTTTGACTTTCAGATGATGAGTCTGGTTTGATTTCCACGTAGGCAATCGCATCGTCAGAAGGAAAGGGGAAAACACCCCAGAATTTTAGCATGTCCACAGTCTCATCCAGGAGTTCCCCAAATGGACACAGGCACCTCAGCTGCACTCAGGGGCCTGTCTGTCCCCTGATGTCTCTGGGATGTTAGGTGTGAATTAAAGTTCAAGAGCCAAAAGTTCTTTGTACCAGCGGCCAGTATTGGCAGGGTGGGAGATACTGCTTGTTGTTCTACTATGGATTGGTGGGTTGTGTTTTTTTCCCAACTGAGGAAGAAAACACCCAAAATAGCCACAAGCTTGTGCAGAAGGAAAGAACAAAAAGTTTGATTACATTTTCTTCTGTATTAAGCAATTCCTCCATCCTTCAGAACGATATGCAGCTCCATAGTTTCTTCAGGAGGCAGAGAATTTTTGTGTTGCTTTTTGGTCAGAATACACTGTAGGACTAAAATCCAACTCGAGTCCTTTCTTCAATTCTGCCATGACACTACAGCCCTTCTTTCCCAAGACACAGCTGCTACATCCTGTTCCACTGAAATTCTTGTACTCAATAGAAGCAAAGGTCATTCAGGATAAATTCCATTGTGTATGCTTTTACCTTTGGTAAATTTTCCAGGGATTTTCCAGGAGCTGGATGGGAAACATTCTATCCTAGAACAGCAAAAGACTGTCTTGATGTTACCTAAAATCAGGCAACATAGTATTAAAAGCACCTTGTAGGAACATGGAAAATAAACTGCCTCAATATAATTTGATCTATTTTTCTAATAACTTTTCTAATGAATATTTTATTTTCTGTAGTGCTGGACTTAATTTGCTTGCAAGACAATTGTCATTACATTAAGGAACAAACAGTTCACTAGAGCTGAGGAGTGCAAGAATTGATTTTTCAACTTGGTGTATGAATTAAGAAATCATTATTTTTATGTTCCAAGCCACATTAAAAAAAGCTGGTGTGGATTCTGAAATCCCTCACTCAGAAAGACTGTTTGATGTTTTCTAATTCTCCAAATATTTTTTCTTTAGTAAATTTCGATCAATACCTACCTGTTGTAGTCAATATTGCTTTTCCAATTCCCATTAAGGTGTTTGTCACTCTCACAGCTCTGGACAGCTGGGAAGGCCTGGCTGGCCAAGGAGCTCTCCCAGGGAGCAAAGCTATTACCGTTGTCTTTGAAAACATCATGTCTATCAGTTATATTATCTGCCTGGACATCCTACATGACTAACGAATAAGGCATGTTTTAATTTATATGGGATAAGGCATGATTCAGAGCTCTATGCTTGGTGCTTTATGCTATATGTGCAAATCTTTTAGACTGAGGATTTTAACACCACTCACTTATTTTGATCTTATGATTGAATGATCTCCTGATTAAAAAATGTGAGTTCTAATCTTTCTGGGCCTCCAATTGACCATATATGGAAGCAGAATAATCCATGCAGTTTTGCAAAGGTCTTTGATGTCTTCAGATGAAGAGCAACAAGCATTAATATAACTCTATTGCAAGTATAAAATTGCTCCTATATCCTCTCTAGCTGTGTTAAAGAAGGCAATGACACTTAATTCATTTGATGTAACTATGTAAGAATGAACATATATACACAATTAAAAACATAGCTTTTATCAATTATGCCGTAGCATCTCACCCATACTTTACTAATTAGAAAGGAGAAGAAAAAAGATAGTGGCTTAAAATTAATTATGCCAATGTTTCTATACTGTTTAGAACCTAGTTATAAGAATTAAATATTTATATCATTATGGTTTCCATTATGCATCCTAATGTGATTGCCTGAGAGAAAATACTGCAAGGTGCTCCGGCACTCATGCAAGTTTAGAATTTGGATTCTCCCACGAGCTGATAATGCCAACAAGGTTGTATCTACATTCGGTATCTTCAGACAAGAATCTTTTCCCTCATGCAAGCTTACAGCTCATTTCAAGCTGCTGATGTGTCACACATCTCCAAAAACAAGACAACTTTCTATGCAATTAAAGAGAGGTTTGAAAAAGTAAAGGTGCTGAAATGGTTCCAAATCTAAGTTACGGCTCATGGGCCAAATCCAGAGCCTGTTAGAGTCTGTCCTCAGAGTTGTCTGGTTGTTACGGTATTTCAGGATCAGAGGCTTAATATGAATGAAGTTGTATTTTTTTGAAAGTTTTCCACCCATCTTCTATTCATATTTGTTTTATACTCCCCTTCCAGCTTTTATTTGCCTGGATCCTTTTTTTTTTTCCCTCAGCAGCTAGAAACACAACTTTAAAATTGCGTCAAAACAAGGCTGTTCACCTTTCCATGTGCACATTCATCTCTGAATGCCGAGTGTTTATGTAAAGTAGGTTCAGCCCTACAGCTCCTGGCAACTTGCCAGCACAGCAAAATTTATGATTGTTATTCAATGCAAGAAGGCTTTGCTCTTTGCAGGTAATTGTTAAAAGGTGAGGCCTTGACCCCAACTCATTACACAATGGGTTATTGTCTAGCGTTCACCCTGAGGGGTTCTTTACTTGCAACTTTCATCACAACTATAAAATGAACCCATCTTTTCATCAGCTAGGCTGCTCCTCTGCCATTTTTTCCTACAGAATCTAGTGTCCCTCTCTAACTTTCCTTAATTTTTAATGCTAAACCTTTTATACTGCTGAGTTGAAGTTAATGAGACGTATTTAGATGTCCCAGCATGCTTGGCTGTGTCACATCATTTCTGGACTACACAGAAAGTCGTAGACTCTACAAGTCATCACACTGCACACTACACTATCTTGTAATGAACTCAGAAACATATATAGCAAACATACATAGATATAAAGTTTCTCTCATGAAACAAATTTCACTTCAACACTGAGCAGTTTAGGCTGCCAAAAAGGCACTTTAACATAGAAGTTGAAAAGGAAGGATGATTGAAGAAATTATTTTAGGCTTCAGGAAAATACAGAAACATATGGTTAGTGTTAAATATTTGTATACATGATATAGCAAATAGAGATGTCTCATGGGTTTTGAATCAGAGATTTAGAGAGAAAGAGAAGAAAAAAATACCACGGTGTCCCTTCTTTAGTGTAGTCTAGAAACAGACTTTCTTAAGACGCGCTTATCTGAGAGAAGCTTTGATTAAAAAAAGAAATAAAATCTCCGAGACCAACATCAAATTTTAAAGCTATGTTTTAGCACTTATCCCGCTCATTGTATTAAACTCCTTCGGCCATAGCAAGCCCAGCCCTTTGAAGGCAGGGCCCCTGCCTGGGACAGGAACCAAGAGACTTTGAAGCTGGACACCACCTCCAGCAAAACCAAGTCCTTTAAAAGAGAAGGCAATTGATGGAAAGTCTTTGAACAAGGAACCCTTCAGGTACATGAAGTGTTTAAGAGCAAAGCTTTTTCCCCAGTGACAGCAGGTCCTCGATACAAACCAGTAATTTAGAGGGGACTCTTTAATTTGGAGAATCCTTAGATATTATACTTTGGGGAAAAAAATAGGAATGTGTCTGAAAATAACAGCAGGTAGGAAATGAAGCAGGGAAGGTACAGCGACTTAAACCTGTGGGAACATCAGCTGGTTTTAAAAGTGGCAGGACATTGGTTTGCATCGCTTCATGAAAAGTGCTTCCCTCCTCCTGGAGGGCAACCCACACCATCAGACAACCTTCCCACCCACAGACATCATCCCTAGCCATCGGACAAGGTCCTTTTAGATCCCAGGTGGAAATGGCCAGTTGCAGGATACAGTGAAATCCAAATACATCCTACCCCCAGTCCTCCAAAGGTATTGTTACAAATGCAAAGTGTATGGAGAAGTCTTAGTTAGTGTGTTAGAAATAAAAAGAAAATAGGAGAACTCTCCATTAACAACATCATGAAGGTCCCAATCAACAGATCACTGAGAGCAATGGTCATAGTTCAGTACCAAGCTAAAAATGATGGTTTTGTCTGTGCATGTGTGTGTGGATGTGCACAAGTGCACATGTACGCATGGAAAATCCTCTGTTTAACTCTCAATATTAAAGAGTCACTCGGTGCTTAGCAAAGGAGCAGGGAGAAAAATGCAGTACATCAGTATTACAGAATAAGTCACTGCCTATTTATATCCAACAGTCTCTTTACCACTGTTTAACTTCTTCAGACAGCTGCAGTCATACATGGAATGATATAAGGGTTGCTCTAGGTTGACAGACACCTTATTAGCGTATGTCATTATAATATTAGCAGTCATTTTCTTACTGATACCAAATGGGATTTTTCAGGCCAAAAGGTCAGGAGGAAAAGGATTGAAGAGCTCTGATCATACCTGAAGCTGATTATCAGCAGTGTAAATAATGCCTGCGTTAGCTGTGTGCAAAGACAGCAATCTAGAAGAAGTGTTATTCTCCTAGGAGCTTGTGTATGCAGCAATGAAAGTGAGATGGGGGTATTATGCCTTACAAGACTCTCTCAAGATATTAAATGCTGTTTGACACATACAAAATATGTACATAACATTATATGCAAATAACTCCCTGGAGTAAATATGGATATCAATTTACCTGAAAGTTCATTTGGGCATACCTTTCTGTCTTTTCAAGTCCATTAGGAGACCAGCATCAGGACTTGCTTGCTCAGCGCAATAAATAGTTTTAAGAGCTACGTTTTCAAAGGAGTTTGCATACTTTTCATTTTTACAGAGCTTTAATTTGAATGCCCAACCAACATGGATCATTTCTGACCGAGGTGGTACTACTTCTAACAGTACTGTCTCCCAATGGGAGCAAATTGATCTGGACGCAGGAATGATTTGTGGGAAGAATTTCCATGGTACAAATGGCTATTTTCTACCTCTGTCCTATTGATTTTCAAGTGCCATTCATGCCTCTTCCCACTATCTTTAAATTGTGTTGACATCTGTTTACTCACCCATTACAAACAATTGGTCCAATAAAAATACAGAATGGGGAACATGCTAAATCAATAGCTGAGACCGGTGAAAAATCAAATGCGATGTAAGCGAAATGATTATTTTGACCATGTTTAATCAATCCTGAGAACTACAATATCAATGAAGAGTTCAAGAGGAGGCAGTGATATATTGTATTTCATGCACACACTCAGTTTGGTTAGTAGGAGTATTTGTTCATATATAATTATGGGAAATAGCCTATATTCGCTCCTCCTCTGAAGCTCACTGACATCAGGGAAGTTGTATGAGGGATGGAAGCTGTACACATTTCATGTCACTGATTTTATTTTCGGTGTGAAATGAATACACTCAGGTCTGTCCTGCTGCTGCAGAAGGGCAATGCCCTGCTGGGAGCATCGTTCCAAGGCAACCACCAACAGCCAGATCTACCCAGAGTCAGGATTTTATTCCATTCTGTCATTTTACTAAATGGGACAATGAGGAAAGTGGTGACGTTGCTCAAAGTGCCCTTCATCCCCCGCCTCTTGTACTCTAGATACTTGGTAAGCCACCCTCTCATATTTCTAGTCCAAGCAAGTTCTGGTATTCTATTATGGAAACAGAAGTGAATTATCTTTTGGGGTTAATTGTACTTTTTCTTTCCCTTTTTTTTTTTTTTATTTTTAGTGAAAGACTAATGTTAAGGATGGCAAAGAATTTATAATCAAGCAGATGCCCATCAACATTTTTTAAAGCAGAACTTCTATTTGAAAAGCAATGAATATTTTCCCTGCTATCCCCCTTCGACAGATGTTCTGCCTAATCTACATTCACTTTACTCACTGTTTTACCTTTGACCTTTCTTTTGAAGGTATTCATAGAAGAGAATGTCAGTATTTATCTACCTGCTGTGCTTCCATCTGTCTATGCAGTGCACGAATAACCACAAATTATATTTCCTTTGTGAAAATTTGAATGACAGAAGCATTTCTTTGGCTTCATATATGTGGAATGATCAGATGCTACCTCCTTGTCTTGGAGGAATTATTCATTCCGTATCTGGACAAGCAAACCAGGAACAGCTGCCAAATCTGGATTTTGAGTTTCCAGCATGTCCACTGAGAATTTCTACCGGAAGTCTTTCTTGGATGCTTTTCCACCACCCTTGTTTTACTCATTTTTCGTGATGGGGAAAATGAAGCAGGAAGATTCATACCCAAGACTACCACAAGGAATGTAGAGCAACATAAAGCTGTTTTAAAGAGGTGTCCTTTCGGAAGAGTTATCACAATAATGATCTGCAAACCTATTAAAATAGATACAGTTTAAAGACTGGGAAACAGGTCCTTCTCTGCTGATTCAAGTGGAGCCATATTGACACTAGATCTGGTGTCAGGATTATGTGCCCCAAGACGTACAGAAGTTTCCTATGTGAGATGCCAAAATATGCTTCTTTTGGATAACTTAGAATAACAAGAAAAAATAGAGACAGTGTTCCCTGAAGAAACTTTGGCCTTTGCATTTATTTGTAATGGTGTCAACTCTTTTTTGCCAGGTTGGCAGGAGAGGCCACAGAAATGTGTCTTTACCAAGTCAAATACAAATACTAAATCAGAAAAATTTACAACAATCACACCAAAGGTCACTTCTACATTTAAAATAGAGAATAAAAACTTATTTTAACAGCAGCAGAAAACATGAATATATTATATAGGAGCAATACCAAAGTGTAGTATATTATGACTTTTTACATTAGATGAACCTGAAACAAACTCCTGATCCCATGATTTTTTGAAAGATTGATTCCAAATCTCATATTCAGAGGTTAGGAAGAAAGGAAGAAAACATTACTTTTTTTTTTCCTCCACCCACAAGTCAAAAGAGTGCGCATTTTCAAAACTTTTTAAGCATGCAAATGGAAATGACAAAGTCTTAGATGAGTTGATTTCCTGTGTGTATTGATACCCAGTATACACTATCATTATACAATATCTTACTCTTCCAATACTAAAAGCTGAGTCTTTCATTTTTTCAACTAACTAGCCATTAAATTGAAAAACAAAAGAAGTGTACATAAAACATACACATACAATCTTTGTCAAGAAATACACAGTTCAGATCCAAGGTCAGCAATAACATCTAAAATACATAAACCTCCCTGGCCACGTACCTGTCAAAATGAATGTTTCCCTCCTCCTTAAGTTTTTTGAACCAACTAACAATACAGAATTTGATTTATTTTCTTTTAAAAATAGTTAATTATAATTGCATCGAATGGCAAACAGGATTTTCTCCTTCTTTTCTGACTCACAGAGATGTCAGGTGGAAGCCAGGTACTACAAATCAGAACGCATTCAGAGAGAATTAAGTCAGTGACTCACAGGAATAATAGTCCATCTGCCCACTTGTGCTCAATATCACTGTAATTCTGCAGATGCATCTGAAAATACCAGGGTGAACACAGTGAGTAGCAACTTCTTACTATACTCAACATTTCTTTTTCTGAAAGGTTCTTGCTAAAAATACAAAGTGAGCTCGTCATCTAAGTTCATAATCTGTTTTCTTCAAAGCAGTTGTGCACAGTCCTCTTTGTCAGAAGAACCACCTATGAAGTGACATTTTAATACCTTGGACAGAATTCTGGTGACTAGGGTAGAACTGATCAAATGTTGATTTCTCCTTCAAGTACTCAATTATTTTTTAATTTTAAGCTAATTTAGTGCTCATGAAAAGGGTCTGAGCTAACAACTATGCCACGTAACAGAATTGTGCACAGTCTTGATAGTCACTGCTCCAGCAGAATACAGAACAGACTGGACAATCTGATTCTGGTATATTTGCTAAAATAGAGAAGCAATTTAACCTGGCACTTAGTTGGTCTGTGCCACTGGAGAACATGTTCCAGCTGAAGCTTCTGCCTCTGAGAGGTGTTTGATATTAGTTTTTACAGGAGGCAACACTCGCCTCTGAAACAAAGCATGCCCTGCAACACCTTCCTGGGGAAGTCAGGCTCCTACAAAAGGAACAGTTGAATGAAAAGGGAAAGCCACAATCACATGTTATCTTTAATGCTCCACAGCACACATTAAATGTAAGTACAGCCTTCAATTCCTCACCTTGGCCAAATTCCAGGATTGGCAATTAAATCTTCCAGAATGTCTACATTATAGTCTGAAGCACACTCCTGGACACAGTGGGACTGTGCAAAATTTTACATATCTATTTCTCTCCACTGACTATAAAAAGATACTGGTCTAGTCTGGCTCTCTAAAATGCAGACATCTCATTTTTATGTGCAAATGTTAGGATAAATGAATCTTATCCCAAACTCCTGGGAACAAAAAGGAGGAGAATCATGCCCAACATAATGGAAAGGTTTACCCGTAGCTGAGCCTGAAGACTGAAGGAGGAAAATCAGATAGGGGAAAACTAGGGAAAGAGAAGAGCCTAAATTAGGAACAACTTTGGAACATCATTGTAATTACCTGGTATCAACATGAGGAAGTTTGGTGCTAATTCAGTATATCTTTAGAAAAATATGTACAGGGAACTATGTAATCAATGTTTTGACCAACTAGAACACAAATCAATCTTCTTTCCATCCAATAGTTGCCTAGCTTTCCAGGGGAAAAAAAGGCAATCAGTACTATTAAAAAGGCTTGCAAAGCGAGGGGTAGGTTAGCCAGTACTTCTGCACTTGACATCACTAAGAGAATTATAGGTATTATGCTGAATTTGTTCCCTTAATCCATTAACAATACACGTGTGTGAAGAAGCTCATTTGTTAGGCTCAGGCATATCACAGGAACAAAATATCATGATTGAATTACCTGTGAAGAACTGCAGAAGGTCAGGGTGGCTCTGAAGGATGCCACATTAAGGCAGGCAAGTGAGAATCAGCACCTTCCCCATCGTTCTCCATACTTTTCATTTTTTTGAATCTATCACAGGACTGAACTGTGCTGCCGAACTGAGTAGCATCTTTACACACTCTAACAAACGTAGGGTTTTCCCTGCCATCCTTCAGGATGGGGGCATCCCCTCTGATTTCAACCTAATTTTCCATTCACTTTACTTCTCTTAACAAAACGAAAGACTCTGTAACTCCTTTAATTCTTGGTGCCTCCAGGTTTCACAATGCTTGAAATCTGGCCCTAGAATTGCAAGAACAGGAATCACTTCCATTTGAAAACAGTAAATAAGATGCACCCCATAAAGCTCACAATTCAGTGATGCATTACCTGTATCAAACCAAGAAACATATCTTTAACACCTTGACAGTATTAAAGACTTGAAGGATTTTTAAGGACTGAAGTCTAAGGTTGCTTGTGAGAGCATTCTGACTGAGACGTGCAGGGAGGGTATCAAAGAGAATACATTAAATTTCTCTGCAGATTAAATCATTATAAAGGAAACTACATGAAAGACAGTATTTCTAGTAAGGGAAGAGTTGAAAACTATGTCAGAAATTAGTCATGATTTTTGAAAATTAGACTTTCATTTCACTTGCTATCAAATAATTGGTGTTAAGTTATCCTCCTAACTGGACTGAACCCTGGAAACTAAGCAATAATGGTGGTCCAAGCCCTCAATGGAAATGCATTAACAATGGTAATTTTGGTCAGGGATGCAGCAAATGAGCTGCATGACTTCTGTTAATTTGGGGCCTGCTTCTGCTTTTGAAGTTGGTAGTTCTGTTGACTTCAAGGAAAATGAAACTGAACTGCCTTTCCTGGCAATCGCATGAGTTCAGTTCAAAAAGAAATCAAAGCCTCTGCCCAAAAGCTAGTCCGAATTTCTGGAGTAAAACTAATTAAAAGGAAATCCTGATATATGCATGTGTCCTTCGCATATCCTGGTTTCAGGCAGGTCCGGGAAACAACACCATTCAATGATTAAGAATTTATAGCCTTTTTAGCTGTGAGATCCCCTGCCAAGGCTTTGGTCTCAGATTTATCTGTATTGGGCTTTTGGCTTTTTGATAGCCGCGGGCTAATCTCACTCTCCCTGTGCCCAGCCCCTGTTTCAGAAAAGGGGCAGAAGGGGCTCCTGTTCTACTTAGATTGTATGAGACCACACGAAGCAATTATTATTCACTGCATTATGTAGCATAACAAGATACCACCGTTTGCCAGGCACCTTTGGCACAAAATTAAAAACTTCCAGGCAGAGAAGAGTAATGTTTGTGCAGCTCCAGTTTGATGAAACAGAACCAGGGTTCTTGAGGTTTCCTCACATGAGAGGAGAACAGAATAGGTCAGAGGCTTGCAGCCACCCAGCAGCCAGAGAGAAAACACACACGGTTCTTCCAAGCTCATTTCTGCCTGGCGGCTCAGTGGCACATTAACTCCCGCCAGCTTTGCTCCTCATCCTCTAACCGCTGGCTACATACAGCCTGGCAAAGCCTGCAACCCGAGCTGACACCTGTGGTACTTCTCCGGTTTACTGATAGTAGAAGAATGAACCTCCTGCCAACAAACAGATAAACCTGACAATACACCCTAGCAAAGAAGGGGGATGAGCTGCTGAGTGCTTTCCAGACATGCTGAACTCGAAGCCAGCCAAAGCAATGTGAGCTGGAGAGGTGGATGGATATTCGGTTCCTGATTCGCATGTGAATGCTGCCTCAATGTCTCCGTGAACATAGCTACAGGCAAAGCAGGAGCTATTTCTGTTGCACAGAAACTGTATTTCTGACACGATTACAGCAGCATCTATTAGGCTTTCAAAAGGACACGTTTCAAAGCCCAAATGGGTCAGACCTGGTACACACAGTACCACCTCTTCCCAAGGTTATGAAGTCCCTACAATTTTATTACACTTAGAAGCTTTGACAGGGTGGTAATTTTGGATGAACTGGATTCATTTTGACACAGCGGTCATCTGGGATTATTTTGGATAAAAGACTCAAGTCCTCAGTGTAATTAAGGAAGGCAGAAGTAGAAGAGGATGGGACTCTGAAGGTTTATGAAATGCCATCTGTCTGTCTTCGCCCTGATATACACTTTCTGTATGGGCTGACATTCCTGTTGATGCTGATGCTAAATTATACGATTCGAAGAAGCAGCTGAGAATTTAACATGTACGATAGCACTTGAACTCCCTGTTTTGAATAGGACTGCAGAGGTCCCAGAAAGCGTCCAGTGTGACCCCCAGTTAATACCATTATGCCTTCTGTAGTGCTCAAGTTCACTCTTTGCCAGTTTCTCCCTCACCAGCATCAAAAAGCAGTGACCTGCTGGTGCCCAGGAAATCAGTCCCTACATGGCTGTCTCACCTGTGACACCACACCTGCCCAGGGCAGAAAGGACTTAGGTACAATTGCCAGCTTCTTACATGGAAGATGCCATCAAACCTTATCCCTTCACTTCTCTACCTTTGATGACTTTTCTGCCCCCTGAAATGCCCACAGCTCCCAGAGAAGCCTGCCTTTGCTGGCACAGCCTGGGCAGCACCACGCTGCAGTCAAGCACCCCAGATGGCGCAGCGCGTGCAGCACCCAGCAGAGGCGTGTCAAGACTGTGGGGATGTGTTTTCTCCAAAGACAAGTTTTAAGCTAAAATTTTGCTAAATCCTATATTCTGAATGATGCCAACAATAAAAAGCCATCAGTGAAGAAACAGGAATAACAGACCTGTTATAAATACAAACTGGAATTGTTAACTTGTGTTCCCCAAGGAGAAAAACAAGGCGAGGGTAAACACAACAAAGCGGAAAGCATCCCAGGGAAATTATTCTATCATCCTCAATCTTCCCATCAAATTTAGATCAGGCTGATAAAAAGAGCTAATTCTGGAGTGCTTGAGCCCTGTTACACCACTTGTCTTCATCAAGCTCTACAGGCTGTGGCTTAACTTTCAGGAGAGACCTGCCATGAGGGAGTTTTCATTAGACACTGCAATGCTACAAACTCTAGAGGTGTCTTACAAAGTTCAGATCTGCAGTCCAGACTAGTACATATGCTGGGACAAAATTTCAGCAGCCCTTAACATGAATACAAGTTTAGTTTAAACCATGTAAAGCTTCAGTGAAAAGACATGGAGAAAATTATTTCTTGGGTTCAGTACCAACAGATTCTCTTGCAACCCTTGTAACCTTTTTCCCTTTGCTTCTCCTTTAGAACCAATCTCTTCACCTTATTTTCTAAAAGAAAGTGTTAGGTGCGTGCCATGGGATAAAAACAGGAAAGGTGATAATAAGAGAGCTTAATTTTTATAGGCTCCAGAGGAGATTCATGTTCCATCAATTCTGATTTTAAACAACATGAAAATAGGCCCAACCCAGGAGTAAATCCCCTCGGAGTGCAGCCTTTTGAGTCAATTTTTCATCTTAGCCTTTCTAACTGGAGACATCACACATAAATAAACATGTGCAAGTTATTGCCAGCAAGCTCTGCTTTATTAATTTTGTGTAGAGCAAGCTGGCTTTCGGGGAGGTTAATTTCCTGAACTGAGAAGAAAATGGCACTTCACCAATTTGAAAATAAATAATTGTGTGGATACCTCAGTTCATTATTTTTAACTCTGCAGAGTCTTTGCAGACTCCAGAGGCATGCTGACAGCTTAGAGAAACAGAGCTATTTTCACTAACCAGTTTCCCTGTGTGGTGTGTATTATACTGTGTTACATAGAAATTAATGGCTGTTTAAAAACAGCAGCTCATTGCCTGGGTCCTTTTAAACGGAGCCCAGTTAATCTTGGGAACGTCAGTTCCAAAGATGTAGCTAGTGTTGGAGTGAAAAACACTTAATACCACTTTTTTTTAGTGAAAGTGCTCTTAAACTCTGGAACACACTCATAACCTGATGAACTCCTGTACCTTTGTGGACATGACATTTTTGCTGCCTCTGTTACTCTTTAACCTTAAAAATCCTTAGGTATGAGAAGCAGTGAGCTGGGTACTGGGTTTTTTCTGTTGAACTACCTGTGAACCTGGAACCATAAAACAGACACCTAAAGTGCTGGTTTTGTCATTGTCTCAGTATTTCAAACATTACTCCATATGGCATTGCAAGTCCTGGTTCAAACTTGTCTGTTGATGTAAAGGCATATGGATGTTACAGGGCTTTGACAGTATCGCTTGACTGGGGCTATTTCAGAAACCAGGCTAAAACAGATGGCAGCATTTCTGAGGTTTTGAAACATATGCTGTAAAACATAATTTTAAAATATATTTATTAACAGTGGGGTTAATTTTACCGGAAGTCCTAATGTAACTATATTGGTCCATTTTCTAGGAAACAAGTGGTGTGAAAGCTTGGACTTGTGGAAAACTATAGCTCCAGAATGATTTTCCCAGACTACAAGTTTGATAGGAATTCTAAGTAGCACTCCTAGCAATCTGCATTTTTGTCTGTCTGAGAACAGACAAGATTAGAGAAATAATGTAAATTTGAAACCATTTAAAATTCACATGTCATTTTGAGTTTGCAATAATCTTTTCATCATCTTAACTAATGTCAGGTGATAGGAAAAAGTACATTAATTTATCCGTCTTATCAAAATGTTTAACATAGATAATGCATGAAAGAGAAAATATTATCTGTCTGACATGATGCAGAAATGTCATTCTGTTCTTCTCTGTACAGATGGTTTTTCACTTCCCACAGTGTTTCGCTGTGGAAAATCTGTTGTGTTCTTGGTATTTAATTTGCCTTTTCGATGCAGTTTTCTCAATTAAATCTCATGCAGATGATGCAGTCATTTATATTCAGAGGATCAGATTTTCTGCTCTTATTGGATAAACTTTAATCTAATCCACAGGGTTCAGATTTAGCTGTGTGATATTAATTAATTTTAAATTTAGATAAATGTTTCTTTAGTGGAGATCAAAAGGTAAATGCGGTCCCCAGATCCGAAGCCTACAGGGAGAGCATGTATTGGATGACTTGCTTGGATTTTACTGAACTAAGGGGAAATCCAGGTGAGAGAGGATGGGAGAAGTGGCTCTAATAATTAACCGATCTATATAACAGGTACCGCTGGAGCGTTTGCTCCACTTTTGCAGCATGTCTCAGCACTGCGCTCCAACCACTCATTAAGAGAAGGCCAAGCAGAGTGATGTTTTCACGACAAGGACATTTTCATCTAAAGGCTGACTTGTGGCGAGGGCATAGCAGGGGAATTTTTACCTGCTGATGCAGTACAATTGTTGTGTATGAAAATCATGTAAAAAAGACAAGTAAATTTGTGAGAAAAACCTTCATTTTCCCACTTGCAACTTTTACCTGAATAATATAACAACTCCCTTTCCCCTCTCCAGGACCCCTCTTCATTCAGACAAGAGGAGGGAGTAACCAGTAGGCACAACTCGAGTTGCATACAGAAACTGAAATCTGGTGCATTTTTGTGTGCTTGACTTTGTAACCTGAACAATTGTTTTAAACTTCTTTCTATTTAAAAGAAAATCGTTCATGCAGCTGCTGTCAGTAGCTAAACAGAAGCATGAAACCTGACACATTCTGTACAAAAGCAACGAGCCAATTCAAGCTTTGTATTCCCTTGATTAATCTTTGGATACCAGTGCATTCGGCTTTATGTCCTTCATAGGACCGTAGAAAAGGTCCTTATTAAATTCACTATCTGGTCCATAGGACCAAGCGCTTTTCTTTTCTTTCTCTATAAACCTAGAGAAAACCAAACAGCTGCTGTAGAACCTCTGATTTCCATAGCCGCAATGAGCACAAGCAGGGTTTGTTTCATGCTCATAAGGAACGTGTATGGGGATGACACAGCAGGTTAAATATTATACTCTTGACTTCAAAGTTGTAACTAATCCCCTTCTGTGTCGTATGAAACAAAAAATTCAGTATGAGAATGGGCAAGGGAAGGTCCCTCTCCATTCATTTCTAGAACAGTTGCAAAATCCTGAGCTCCCCCTTTGCCCCTCAAGTACAATGCATTCAAAGAAGTTGATCCTAAAAGACATCTCGTAATTTGTTTTATCTATTTACAGAAGGATTTGTTTTTCTCTCTGACATTGAGCTATTCATAAGATATTCATTTACGTGGCTATCTGCATATAAACATTACCACTGGAGAGTAGCGCAATGGATAGAGAATATGGATTTCTTAGTCTTATCATTGTACGTCTTTTATATCAGGTGCTCATTTAGACAGAATTCATTGTATATTATTCTCCTGTGACAACATCAACCGGCCTCCAACTTTCCAGTGCTTGTTATCATTTTCAGAGTGTAAAAACCTCAAGGACTTAAAAGGACAGACAAGCAAGTTTGCAGAACATTTCATTAATTTGTGGGAAATTCTCCTTACTGTAAGTGTCATGTCTTTGCTGTGAAGACTGAGAACATCTGCCAAATATAATACCACTTTCTTCCCTCACAGTCTGGCTCCTCTTCTGTTTGACATTGAGGGACTAACCATTAACTCGCACTGCCTCAGCCTGAAGAGGCAACTATGTACATATATCTAAAGCTTAAATTTCAATTTGTATTGGAATGTCAGTCATCAGATAAATCCAGACACAGAGGAAAGTGAATAATAAATAGCTGTGTGGGCCAAGAGAGAAAAGAAAGTGCCAGCAATAACTCCTTTCTAATCTATCCCTGGTCCTATAATGCCATGTCTGTTATTTCTACTGGACGTTCCTATTCCTTCTAGCCAGAATGACAGCAAATCAGACTCAGTGGTAGTAATGGCTGAATCTCATTCATCTGTCCGAGGGAGTTGTCTCAGAAAAGCATTCAGACGACACTTGTCCAAATGATATAATAAGCTCTGGGGTTTGTCAAATGGAGCTGGTAGTATCATGGGACCTTTCTTGGGCTGACTCATCATCTCCCCTTCGCTTTTCAAGGCTCTGTTTGCATCCCCAAAGACACATGAAAACTAAAAGAATATTAGGTGGTTGCAACTTTTAACCATAACCTTAATAATAATAATACACACATATCAACTTTTTATTCAAATACCATCAAGCCTAATTTATACAGCATACCATTCCAAAAGCGCGTGTAACTAACCATAAGCACTATTGTACATTACAAGTTCAGAGAAAACAATACCAAAACACCCTACTCCAAAGTAGCTACAGGATAACAAGATACAGGCAGATCTGGCCACCTTTGCTACACTGAGTAGCATCATTCTCCACAGATTGTCCCAAGATATTTGCTCCCTACCAGAAGTAATGTGAATTCAGAAAGTTCTACACTTGGATGGGCATGTGAGCAACACAGGATCAATGTAGAACTACTCGCAACAGTACTGGAAATTGTTAGAAATCTCTTGCAGTCAGCTCTTTCCTGTTGCAGAACACATTATAACTTTGCCATTTTGCTTATTTACTGTTCACTTTCCTTAAAATAAGTGAATTGTGTCATCCTTGGCAATTCTATTCGTACCTCAGCACTGTCCTGAGCCTGTGTGCTCTGTTAGGTTTGAGCCTAAGTGATCTGTTATTTTAAGAATAATTTAATGAAAAAACCTGAAATGATTATGATCTTTTATCCGATTTCGTAGCGTTCAGAGATTTTTGTCTATGGCTTGTTGATTAAATTTTATCAGGCATGTTGAACCATAACATCTCCTTCGGAACTCATTACAATAAGAACAATGCAAATATGTACTTAAGGAGTTCCAGCCAGTGAATTATTGGTACAATAGACTGTAATGTCGTCTTTAAAGTAATACAGTTAGTGAGAGAATTAGCAGGAGTATGAACTTAAGAAAAGAGCATACTGTATCACTGACCTGTCAAAGTTAATTCAACAACAGAGATGGTGCCCTGGATTCTTTTTCATTTTCTCTGCTCTTTCCAGTGCCCTTTAAAAAAAAAAATAAAATTTCACCAGCTCTTGTGGAGTTGCCTGCCCATCTCTGCCGACACTAGAGAGAGCCTATGGATCAAACTCGGAGCATGTGCCTCATTTTCCAATAGTTAACACTGAAGTGTTCATCTACAGTAAGACCATAAAAATCACACTGAAAATTTGTGAGCATGTTTGAGACAGACCTCAGACATGTTTTCAGTTCAAAAATATCAATTTACACTTTGAGCCAGTAAGTTCAGAAAAGAAGGAACTGTCATAGAGTAAAAACCATGGTCCAACGTATTATTTTCTACAGCATCCAGATGCTGCAGAGGAAGACACAAGTAAGCTCCTTAGAGTAGAATTCTATAATAATTTCCCCACATGACTTCTTCCAAATTTCTTCTATTATAGCTATGTCATCACAAATAAAGTTTTAACTATTTTCCAACTGTCTGAGTTTCCTAATCATATGTAACACTGTTGAGTTTTCAAAATCCATAGAATAGATATAGTTTTTATAAATGATATTAAATTCTAAATGGGGGAGATTTACAATACACTTCTAGGCTCGTTCTCCCCATCCACCATGGCATACTAATTCTAGAGCAACTCACTTTTAAATAACACTTGCATAATAAAGATGTCAAAACAAGGTAAAAATACCACAAACAGGAAAAAATACCAGACTCAGACTTCCCTCAGACACTGCCACAGCAACTTTTTAACAGCTTTGAGCAGCACTGCCAAAAGGGAGGTGGAAGCAAAATCGAGCAGAGGATTCTCAATGCAGGGCAGGTCCCTTTAATGGTGTCTGACTGAGAATGGCAAGGGTTCTTTAATTACAATCCTTCATGAGTAATTGTGAGAAGCAGCGATTACCTGACTTACTCTGAATAAACTCAGTATAATTAATGAATGTTCAAGCTCTAATTATGGTAAAATCTTAGCAAATGAATTCCAGACAGTAGAGTGTATTTTTGGCATGTTTTCAAATGATTGGCTCGTTTTTATTACAACTATTCCCTCTGTTCTTTTGGATGGTCTAAATTTATGGCCTTCACTTTCAACTGGGTTCAAACATTTGACCGTGAAAATAAAAGAAACAAGAACTCAAGGTCTGAGGAACGAGGCTGTACCAGCAGGATATCTCCATAAAACTGCGCACTTCCATTTGCTTACACATGATTTGTCTCAGGAGATCTGTGATCACCCTGGATGACTGTCCAAGTCAGCAAAGGCAGGTGGGTGCTCAAATTCATCATGTATCAGCTTAATATGCTCAGAAAGAAGCTGTATAATAAGAAGTCAAAAACATGTGCTAGACCAAAGTCCTACTCCTTCCCTGGAATTTTGGTACCTCCAGTTGTGCTAAAGAGATTGCTGCTTTCCTTGGGATCCACATCAAGAATTCTGCAACTACTCTCAAGAACCAAGAATGGACTGGCCTTGTGTTTTAAAACATAGACAGGTACCTTTAATAGCTTAAAGATTAGGACATTTATCCTGTGAACAAGGTTGTCACGATGAACACTATGTATATGTACACCAAACGATATATTACATGATAATTCAAGTGTTTGTCAACAGAGGATCAATTTTACAAAAGAAAGAAGGAAAGAAGTATTGGAAGGTTATAAGCCCAGTCCCTGCCCCTATCAACACGCAACAAGGGTGAAGCCTGGAAAGATTCATAATGATCTTTACTCTGCCATTACCATATCACCTTCCCTCAAGTTATATCTAACAACAAATTAAGCAAATGCCACCAACCTTTAATTTGCCAGAATAACAGCTGTGAAATCCTATTTACCTATCTATGAGCAATCTGAACAGATTTTCTCTGTGAAAACCATAACTAACCCCCCCAAACAAATGTGTTACTGGCAGATAGCATGTGTGATTGCATTTTAAAAATGTGTTATTTTAATGCAAGGTCTGACATTTCCTATATTGCCAACCTAAGACTGCTAGCACCAGCTACAGCCACTGCTGCTTCCTCCTGAAGGACTTTAGCACATGGTCACTCTTTGTTCCTGAGTTACTTTTGTTAAAAGTCTCACTTTAGGCTGCAAAGAAGCAGATGACAACAGCATTGTAAGATCATTTTGCAATTATCCAGTCTATGTGCCTGTGCAACTTTTGTGCCAGTCTTAACTCACATGATTGCATATTACAACAGTTGTTAGGAAGCGCAAAATGGAGCTTGGAGGGTGGGAAGAAGCCAAAACCCAACAACAAACAAAAAATCCCCTCCTTTATGCATACAGCAATGTAAAGAGTTAACGGTTCTTTAGACTTACAGGAATCCTGCCAGCCTGTAGCGTCTTCACTGGTGTGCTGTGGCCTTACCTTTCTTGTAATCACTCAGCTACCTAACGATCCCCTTATATCAGGTGTAAATGAGTTTTCCCACTCCAACCTGGCTTTGTCAAGGCTTTAATGTAAGCAGTTAATGAGCACTATTGCTCTGAGTTTTCTCATGTGAAAGAAGGGTATTTCTAACTAGTGATACAATGACAAGCAGGAGCTGTAGTGCAGACAGAGAGAGCTTAAGAAAGATGAATCTCCCATGCAAACGGGGACTGAGGACACATTAGGCAGAACCATCCTGACAGCCAAACTCTGCTCCTGTTGTACGGGTGAGGAATCCATTCATGTTTCATCAAGGATCTCAGTGTAGCTAAGGGGAAAGAGGCTGGTTTTCTGTGAAACAGCCTAGTTAAAATCATCAACAGAACTGTTAGCCTGTAACAGACCAACAGATTTATTCTGCAGCAGGAGACAGCACAAGGATGCTCAGATTTATCACTCCAAATACCATCATTATTTAGTGTGCAGAAAGCCTTCTTGTCTCACAGTTAGCAAAACAAAATTACAAATTAATAGCCATCTATTTCCCCCCATGTCCTGGATCTATCATCCAATTTCCCCTGTGTTGTAATTTTATTTTGGTAGTAAACATATGGGGCCCAGAAAACTGGCAAATTTAGAAATTACATATATTTTAGCCGTGTTCTCTCACATAAATTTTCATCGTGTGTTAATTTCCTGAAGGAGTATACTCCTTTTCTTAAGAATCAGCAACAACGAAAAAAAAAAAGGAGCACAGCAGACATTTTGTTCGTACCTTTGCCTCTGGGTTACTTCCTTCCTATCCTTTCAGATACGCGTTGGATTCGAAGAGGGAGGAACAACTCCTGCACATAAGTTTGTAAAAGGCAGCAATCCTAGCTGGGTTCGTGCCATGGGTGAAAGCGGAGGATATACAAAAAAGCTCCCATGTGTAGAAGCTTGCCTCCTTTCAGGAACACATGGGTAGAAGGTAACCCAGGAAAGCTCTTGCCAGGGGAGCCCAGGTGAAAGTATTGTATGTCAAAGAAGATATTTCAACCAAAAAAATTGCAGTATTCCTTGCTCATGGAGATCAAAACAAAGCCTTTTTTTCTTGTCTTTCAGAATGCAGCAAAATACTTCCTTGCATAGCTCCGGTGCAAAGGGAGACCTCATCATGGACAGGGATGTATTTTTGCCCATAGATGTTGAAGGGAAAGATAACAGCCCACTGCCTCAGCACAGAAGGTTTTTGGCACTCAGATGGTGAGGAGTGCATGAAGGTATATCACAGATACGCAGGCTAAAATAAACCAGGATGTTGTTATCTTCTGAATCTTTTCTCAAACTTATGAAGAACCTGGTCACCAGGCTGGGCTCATTTTCCTTTTTATTATTTAATAAATCGAAATGTATTTAATTTTAAAGTGAAATATAATATTCAATGACAATATTTTAATTTAGTTAAATTAAGATTCGAAGTTTAAGCTCAGATCCAAACCCCTCTGACGACAGGAATGCAATGGAGAATAAGGTGTAAAATCTCTAGATCTATCCAGATTCATACATTCGTCTCATAGCTGTCTCCACTGAAAACACTGGGAATTCCTTCCAGAGGTTCAGCAAGAATAGGATGTATTGGAGATAAGAAGTCTGATTGCAATCTTTCTTATATCAACACAAAGCATGAGTCGCTCCTTTGAGGTCAATGGATTTACACATTAGAAAATTCAGATCAGAATACAGTTCAAAAGGTGATTTACTTTCAGAAATATTCAAATGATTAAATTCAAATGATTAAATGATATGAGTCCCTTTAAAGGTCCACAAGACATCAGTGATCTTAGTAAGTAGCCTTTGGCAATTAATTCCCAGTTGATTGCTTATAGCTCTTTAATGCTTTTGAAAAAAATCTTTCCCTGTGCAAATTCATGTTATTGTTGTTTAGAAGCTGTGTCAGGCCACGAGCAAGGGCTGCTTATACTAAGAGTAGGGTGTCTATGGTGGAAGTGGAATTACAAGAGTTGAACTTGTATAGAAAACTTTGCCTTTAAATCCAAGTCTGATGCTCGAGGATCACCGTGAGGGAAAGACTGACTCTCTGCCTGTCATAAAGACTCTATCTAAGGAGAACTCTTAGCTACTTGAAGTGCAAACACCTTTTTCCAATTGATCAGAAGTTAAGAGAACTGCCAGAAAACCTGGGTCCTGCTGGAAAAAGGGCAATATAGCATGGGGAAATTTCAAAAGATGACTTCAAGAAGTTCTCTGTGCACAGTACAGGGAATGAAGGTCCTGCTGTTAGGCACTTTGACGCTTCTAACCAGCCTCCTCTAGCCACATCCAAAGACAAAATATTAGTTATACAGAGTCCGTAACACAGAAGTGCTCTAGCACTGTAAATAAGGTTCATTCCTACAGCTCAGGAGACCAGCTGCACCAGGTTAGAAGAAAGGTCTTGCCCAGTATCCTCACTCTGCCAGTGGCCAACACACAGCAAAACTGCAGGTGGCTCATTAGAGGAGTTATGGTTCCTTAGGTTACTCCAGCTTGGAGAACCATGGTATTTCTAGAGCTAATCCATGCTGATAAGCACTGAGCTCCAGGGATTGCTGTGTTAGTCACTAGCCGATAGCAGGTGCCTCGGGAAGAGCATGTGGACAGCAGAAGCATAAACCATTACTTCCCTGCTGCACTCCTGCAGCAGAGTCTGTAGCTCAAGGATTTTCTGCGACAGAGGTGATACCTTTTGTGTCTCATAGTCCCTGGTGGATTATTCTAAAAATTTGTGCAAGACCTAAGTTAAATTGAACACAAAAACCACATGCAACTCCAAGCCAGCATTACCCTTTTACGGTAAACCTCTGCTGCGGTATCCTTCTGAGATTAGCCCTGCAGCGGAGCGCGCTCTTACAGACCTTCCGCTGCTCCCGCTGCAGCGAGCTGCCCGCAAACTGGCTGCCTGCTTGTCCTGCCAGGGTTTGAGTCTTGTGCTGTCAATAGATGTCACACTTGTGCCTTTGTTAATGTTTCCTGGAGCAGATTATGCCAAACGAGTGCAGGGTAGCAGCATGACACAAATTATTTGAATGCACTGCCTTTATATAATAAACCCAAATCCGGGAGAGATTTGATCTTCTGTAGGTTTTACGATGCGCATCCCCAGAAAGTATTGAACGCAGAAAGGGAAAAAGGAAGGAATGACAGCAGGAATCTTATCTTACAAGGCTAAAGTTCATTTTGCCCTATAGGTTACTAGTTCATAACTGTATAGCTAAAGGTATATCTGCTTTTTTTGGAGCACAAATGAATTTTAAATGAATTTTTGTGATCTCTGGCTAAATGCTTTTTGCCATAAATACAAGGCTGGGGGGAAGCCAAACTATTTGTGTTCAATGCACAAACAGCAGCAGATGAAGATATTTGCACTTTTTTTTTCAGGCAGAGAAACGCAGCAAAAAACACTTAATGCCTTAGAAGAGTAAAAACATGGGGGCTGACTACAGCTGTCCTAATTCTTAAATCTGCACGCAGATCTGACAAGTGGGATGGCACGATCCATGGAAGAAAACCTAGGAAAGTCTTTTTCCTGAGACATGACTTCTGCTAATGGTCCTGTTAGAAAACCAGAAAGAATATCTTTAGTCTTATTTTCCATTTGACAAAAAGAGTTCCTTTTCTACATATCCATCTGTGCTGATGCATATAAATCAACCGTGCATGCAGGAGAAAGCATTAGCAAGAGTTTGCAAGACAGAGAAAAACATTGGGTTTTAAATCACCTAGTCAGTATTTGTGAATTTCAGATGGAAGTGCTATTGCTGAATTTTGAAATGTGACACAATGTTTAATACCTGTTGTCACTATAAGGAGATGTATAGTGGAAAGCTCTGGGCACTCTTCGCGACAGGAACAGCCTGCTGTTTTGGCCAAATTTCATTTGGACTGTTATTAATTCTATTGCTGCAATGTCCCTTGCTCTTTCTGGAAATCCCAAACCTCGTGCCATTGCAGTGGATTGTAGCAATGTGCAGAGACACTGGTTCCAGTGGGAATCTACACAGTCAAAACAAGTCACAGGAAAAACTTCAACTGGCTACAGTGGTCATCATTTTTTAATGAGTCAAATACCGTTACTGAATTACTTCTCTTCAGTGCAACTATATTCTATAAGTTGAATGAGTAATTCCTGATTTTTACAGCAAGAGATATCTATCTTATACTGCAAATGTTTTAAAAAACAGAACCAGGCAAAAACATTGCAGCTACTAGAAAATTTTGCTCAAAACCAGATTTCAAAAGTAAGAAGTTCCCTCAACACAACAGTTTTTGGCCAGTTCTGTTCCGTATCAAACAATTCCTCAGGGCAGTAAAGCTTCTGGAAAGTTAACTAAACTCTTTTCTGATTTGCACTCATCAATAGGCTCATTCATTTAGCTCCCACTGAATAATTCATCATTACTAGCAGCAACAGTATGCAAACCAGGAAAAATTCACTCTGACTTTCACATCCCAGGACGAATGTAGAGCCGGGAAAACAAGAAACTGGAAACTTATTTTCTTATTTCAGCAAATGTCAGAAATGGACACGGCAGCCGTTTCAAGTAACATGTCATAGTTCTTGATAAGTACAAAATCTTTTTAAGAAACTCCGAGTTCCCCAGGAGCAACACAAGATGCAGACGGTGGCTCAGGCTGGTTAAAGGGCTGCGCTACCAGCCACGCTACTGGTGTGTTCTGCTTCCCCTCTGCGTGGCTGCCGCAGGGCTGGCTTTGTAATCAAATACAGAGTTAAAACTCCAGCCGTACGCTCCATATCTGCAAATGAGAAGAGGAATGGCCGTGTGGAGACTACTTCCCTTTCTGTGACTACATGCAAAATATTAAGTGGGACTGCTTCACCCGTTACATTTCTATATATATATGTGGAATACAGTAAAATCCCACTGTCAGGCTACAAGATTTCTTTGACCATAAACATGCTTTCTCTTGCTGATAACTCACAAAACCAAATCGTCTGGCCTGCAGTATTCCTGAATTGCCCCAAAGGTCAATTTATATTAAATGCTTAAAGAAACCAAACTCTGATGTATCACTGGAGTAGGAAATACAGACATCTCTGTTATATAATGTTTCATCACTCGAGCTGAATCTAATTGATATCACCTAAAAAATAATAGAAATTTCCTTCGGGCAAGAAAGTGACATATTTGAGGAGAGACAGCTTTAATTATTCATCGCTACAGCAACACCATTTTTCTGGATGCTGTTGTGAGGGGAAATAACACTTTTCTGGCTTTTTAAATTGTCTCTGATCCTTTCAGCACCAAGGCAGAATCTTCCCCAGACTTCACAGGCCTCTGTCACCTGCACGAGTTATACACTCTCTGGTCACAGGGACATTTCTTCTCTTTCTCACACCACACCAAACACAATGTCAGAGCTTAGCAAACAACAAGGTTCACAACCCCCAGAGCTGTAGCGTAACTTACTGCAGTTGTTTATGTCACCTGGAATGTTTCTGGCACAGAATCACAGAATGGTCGGGGTTGGAAGGGACCTTCGGAGATCGTCTAGTCCAACCCCCCTGCCAAAGCAGGTTCACCTACAGCAGGTTGGACAGGAACGCATCCAGGTGGGTTTTAAATATCTCCAGAGAAGGAGACTCCACCTCACATTAGGTGCTGGGGAGGGGATGGAGAAAGGTCTTTTCTGCTCGGGGTCTTCTGGCCTGGTTCATAGCTCTGCTGGCTGCGGCTGTGCTGGCGCAAGAGGTGAGAGCCTGGCCCAGCCTCCACTACCTGTCCTGGCTGTCTGCAGCAGAGCTGCTCTCTATAAAATGCCACCTCGGCTGCTTTGGTGACTGAAGAAGCTCATTTCACATGTCTATGGCAGCAAGCTCACTTTGACAGGACAGCTTAGAGAGTATCTGTTGAGCCATGGGGACCCCCTAAGGAGTACAGGTGACCAACAGACCTGGGAGAGGTGGTCACCTCCTGCAATGGGGTGGTGATGGGTAGCTGGGGTGATAACCTTCTCAGGTGGGAAGTGACAAGGTGCCAGCCCTCAGTGAGGCAGTAGTGAAGATACTCAGCTCTGAAGGCATGAGGCTCACTGAGCCTCTGCAGGCTACTCAAAGAGGAGCACACAGGTGGGGTCACCCAATAACTGGACACAAATCCAATGGGAGCTTTGTCTCTGGTCTCTGAAGCTAGGTGAGAGAGCAAACTAGGCCCTGGAGGAAGTCACATCTTGGTGCAAGATGCTCTTCAGTTGTCGGAGAACCACCATTTGGATTACAGATTCAGTCCACGGAGAAACCAGCCAGGGCTCGTTCCACGGATACATCTTCCCTCTCTAACTTAGTGGTTTAGAAGCCATGATCTGTACATTAGCAAAGGTACAACTTTGAATATACCATCTTAAATTCAGTACCCTCCAGGTACTGACAGCACACATTGATGTGGGAGGGGAAAAACTTAAGATCAGAAGAAAAACAACACGAGTACGAGGGACTTAATGAGGACTTTGCTCCCTACTGCTCTGGACTCACAGGCTGGTTTATATGCCGTCCAGAGAATCAATGCCAAAGTATGAAAAGAAACTGAATTTAGTGGGTAGAAAGCTTTACTTCACTCCGTTCTTGATGGACAGCTTTCTATGGCTTTCTAGGTTTTTTTTTCTTTCTTATTTACCCATTTAGAATACTTCATTAGTTAACACTTTTTACAGCTGTCAGCCAGAGGCAAAATTGCAAAACAGAGTTCTGACTTCCCTCCAGGCATGTTCTTGGGGCTGCCATGTCTCATAGAGCTGATTTAACACAATTCACACTCTGGAAGGTCAAATAAAGTAAATGCTGAACTGTTTGATCTAGGGCTTGTACGTTACAACTCGCTTTTGCATCTCCTTTGGAATAACTGTTAGAAATACTAGTGCAGTTAGGCCAACCTCTTAGAGCTGGAGCTCCTCTACACATGAAACAGAAGGGAACGCAGCTTCCCAGGGTGAACAGGAAAGAACTGGGGACACTTTGCAAATCCAGCATGAGCCTGGTGACCTTCTCTCTGCTTTGCTCTAGGTGAAACATCCTGTGGATTACAGAATTTTCTGGAATTTGGCAGGTGGGTGGGCACTGTTTTTTTTTGGCCAGAAAATAGGTTAAAAAAGAGGAAGAAGTCAGCAATGCTGAAATGCATCCATCAACAAACTAAATACTGTAGAAATTAAATTTTCTTTAGAAAACCAGAAAATTTTAGAGAAATTTTCTCCTTTCAAACCACGAGAAGGATATCAGTGATGAAATATCCCAAGTCAGCCAATAAAGCTCTCTGCTAGAAGCAGCACACCTATTGCTACTACTGTAGCAGTATCAGGGAATGTAAAAGCTATGGGACGGACGTAACACACAAACCTCTGTGGTCTGCATAATCCCTCCAGCCCTCTGAATCCACACTGTGTTTGAAAGAGAATAATAGGAAAGGTAAGACACAAAGTTCTCCACACCCCACCACATCTCTGCTTTCTCTGCTGCCAGCCTGCCCAGCTCAGGAGCACAAGCAGAACTGTCTGCTACAAGGACCGGTTTCCAGCATATTCTGCTCCAAGACAAATCACGTGCATTGACTGACAAGGAGCCATTTGTGACTGCTACGAAATTAAATAAACTCTCTGTTTTTCTGGTGACACAGGAAAATCTGAATCATATGCACCAGAACGTTCCTATAGCATGCTAGAGAGAGTGAATGATAAATCAGAACATCTGCGTGCCACGCGGCCTTAGAGCTGGAAAAGCACAATTTACTTTTTCTATGCAAAATATCCTGCAAAGGAAATGGCATAGCAGCCTAATTTCACAGAAAGAGGGGACAGTAATTTATTCCAAGAGCGAGACCAAGTGAGGAAACAGCAGGCACTTTGAAATTCAGAGTGGGCTTGATATTTTTGAACTTAATGGATTTTACAGAGAAGAAACAAGGAGTTGCCTTTATGAAACTTTGGAATATAAGTATAGCCCCCATGCACCTCCAAATGATAGATCTTTGTCCCTGAAATAGCATCTTTTTAGGTTTAATTTATTTTCTTTAGCCCCACGAAGGCCTTCCTATTTATACACTTCAGCCCTAAGGACTAATAAATTATTATCTTGAGCCTCAAGAAGGTCTTCTTAATTTATTTTCAACCTCCCTGGGAGTGAACTTTAAGAACTGTACCACGTTGCGGCACTGTCTAGAAAATAGGGATAAATAGATGGACACAGTGACCACCAGGGGAAAGAGGGAAACCTAGTATCTTTCTGAATATACTGCTGTCTTATAACCTTATCACACATTTAACACAATCTGCAATTACACAAAACATGTCAGGTTCTTCATCCATAAAGAGAATCTAGTTTCTGGCAAGTTTTTACAGGCAATTGAAAAGGGAAAAAGCTGGAAAAGAAAACAGAAGGAATGAAGCAGGCATTCATTTCTTTACCAGTGCTTCCTCTGACGCTCAGACTATTGATGAAACTGCTGTTTGTGTCTTTTATTGGTTTCTTTCTCCCTTCTGTTTCTTATAAGAGTAACCTGTGAGTTTCTGAATACCAAATCTCTAGAAAACTTAAGAATAGAGATTTATTCGCCTTTACTTCCATGCTTTAGATTTGGCTGTTCAGTTTGAACAAAACCCAGAATAGTATGTTGGAAAAGTAAAATGAAATGAAATAAAAACTAAAAAAAAAGGACAAGGAATGAAAGTAGGCATGCTGCACACAAGTTGTGAAGACTGCATACATGTTATGAAGATACCATTTGTAAATCTAGAGGTATTTATGGGATCACAGTTCTTTTCAAAGACTAATAGAAAAGTCCATTAATTTAGGAAATCATCAAAGAGTATTCCTGCATCTGCAGAGATGCCATTAAAATACATTATTGAAAGAATTTAAGGCACCAGGGCAGAATATTTTATAATCTAATGGGGTAAATCTTGACATCTCTTTCACACTGACAACCCTCAAGCTTGATGGGAATTCTGCCTTTATTAAAAATTGAATAAGGATTACATCATTTGGCTTAAGGTCACTGCAAGCCGTAACTATTAAATATATGCACTCCTAATGGAAAATGCATAATGGAGACCCAAACCCTTTTTTTCTCTCTCTGCCAGTCAGCCAGCAAAATCATATGGATCTTCCAGGCAACAGAAAATAAAAAAGAGAAAAAAAGGCATAGAAACGCCAGCAACTATTTCCTACCATAGTCAATGACTGAAGTTGAAGCTACACGTTATATACGTATGTATCAAAAGAGTCTCCGCTTTGAATCCTCGACAGTTCAACCACCCCACCCAAACAAAAAAACAGTGTGAAGGATAAATGGGTGAGGAGAAAGCTCGAGGAGAGGCAGTGCCTTGCTCCAAGGTTATGGAGCAGAGGAACGGCGGAGCTGGGAACGCAGCTGGAGTTTCCTGCCCTCCCAGCCCCGTGCCATGCCGCACTGCCAGGCAGCTCCAGGAGGAAGCCCAGCTCCCCTCTCTTGCATCAGCGCCACTTGTGAATAATGCAGCCTTTTCAAAACAGGCTAATAAAAACATTTTTGCTGTCACTTCATCTCTGCTTACGGATTAGGAAGTCTTTATTTTAAAAGATCCTTTCTTCCTTCTCTATACTTTGTCCCAATTATAAATTATTTTAACAGCAGTTTTCTTTCTTCTCCCCCCCCCTCAAAGCACAATTAGAGAATAATTGTTTTCAAATAATAACCACTACTTTTCCATTTAATTCTTTTTTAACACTAGTGGCGTCTCCCAGCTGACTCACTCAGCATTAGATGAGGGTTTAGAAGCACTATAGAACAGAGAAACAGCTGTTTCTTTGAGCATTATGAGTTTTATTAATCCCTTCTTGCCTATAAAATGTAATCATCCCCTTTATTTCTAGAGGTACTACATATAGTTTCCAAATAACTGACAATCAGAAACAAAAGGTTTCTAACCTTTTCATAACAAACATTTTTATAACATACTATATATTTGACCCTGCAGGGTGACATGCTTCCTCTGTTTTCTGTTTGGCTACTTAATAAAGCAGAATACACAACAAAAGTAAACACTTTAGAAAGCTCACTTTTCCCAAAATCTCTTTTGATTAACATCTCAGTAAGGGACATTATCCACAGCAAACAGGAAGATGTTAGTAGGTTATATTGAAAAAAATTCGTTCACAGTAGGAAAACTACTTTTTTATTGCACTGAGGTTTTGACTTCAGGCTGGAGTACCGTTCTCATTGAAGCACTTCCCTGTACTGTCAGTGGCAACAGAAGCCTGTTTCGAGTCTTCACCCCTGTCCCTTCTCGCTGCCTTTCTCCCCTTACTGTTACAGATGCTTATGAAGCAACTGCAGTTATCTTTGGAACAGTCCCTGGAAAAAGCCAAATGAACTCTCTGTGCGTGTACACGGACTCTATTGTTTCTTACTCATTTTGTAGGCACTCAATGCAATATTCATATTTTTATTTTATTTATTATGCTCTGTGTTTGTGCTGGGAGAAAGTCAAAGGAGGGCAGTGGGAGAGGGAACACGCATGTGCCTTATGGAACAGAAAGCACTTAAAAGGGAGCATAGGAAAGCTCCTGGTAGAAAAGTAGCTTGGCTTCATTGGAGGTGAAGCTGAAGGTTTGTCATAGAGACTTGATTTAAGTTAAAAAAAAATAAAATTAAAAGTTGTTGATGGTCACTTTTGTCCTCCTGCAGTGGTACCTCACACAGGAGTACAGAGAGGAACTGTTTTCTCCTGAACAGGAACAGGCTATTGCTTTCCTTCAAAATTTGCCCCTAATTTTTGCCGTGCTCAGATGCTACTCAGGAAGGTGAAGCTCTGCAGGCTGGCCAGGAGCAGGAACGCTTTAAGGATCTCACCAGCTCACTGTCATGCTTTCTAACCATCCTGCTTCCAGCATAATGCAGAAGCAAAAAGCTTAAAGCTCACTGCAACAGATCATGAGAAGAAAAACCTCCTAAGGGCAGCATCCTTTTCTATCAGTAAACAACTACAGCAGCTACAGTCTGTGACTTTCGGGAAGTTGGAACAAAATTCATTAAGGGAAGGTTTCATGAATTCAAAAGAGATATCTATTGTTATTCCGTCCAAATTTTCCCCATTGCTGATGCTCTGAGCTCGAACTAAAGCTTTCCCAAATAAAGAAACCAAAGGGACTTCTGGTTATTTACAAGACTTCAAGAGACAAAAGGACCTTTTAGGACTAAATTGATGCAGAGGTGATGAATATATTGGGTGGGGAAGCTGTATATGTCTGGCCAGGCTGCCTCAGCACACATGTAGAAGTGCTGCTAAGCACATGTGTTTGGAGAACTTGGGCATGCAACCACCTGTGCACGTGTGGGCAATCCTACCGGGGATTTTTTTCCCCCCTGATAGCACAGTCATGTTTGGTGCTCATTGTTCATTCATGTTTGGTGCTGAAATTACTTTAGTTTTATCCCTTTGGAACAGAAATCCAGCCTCTATTTCTGTTGCAGTCTGATAGGCCCAAGCAGGAATAAATTCCTTATTAACTAACTTTTCTTATTATATTTAATTAGCCTATTATTTAACAAGTAAGTAGGAAACAATTATTCTCATACTGTCACCTATTTCTACCCTCTACCAATTTTTAAACAAACTGACTTGAAGAACCAGACCTGCTAAAAAAGAAACAAAATGAGTAAGCAAATTGGAAGCAGCTCATTTCTAAGAATAGATGCTCCTGTCTCATTTTTATATTTGTTCATTTTACACACACTGTTTATTGTATTATCCGAAACATGTAGAAAATGTGCATATTGCTTTTTAGGGGAAAAAATCATATGAAAATGCAGATGATTTTACAGAAAGTCAATTAAATATAAATTGAAAAGTTGCTGCAAGAAAATCTTTATTCCACAACACCATAGTCTTCAACAAAGCACAACAAAAATCCCTACCGGAACTGAATTTAACATCTTTATACATATTCATGTCATAGGGTATTAGTTTTAGTCTTAGCTTCATGCTGCCAACATTGTTAAAGCTGCTGTTGCAGCTAGTCAGAAAGTCAGATAACGCGTGAATACGTACATCATTTAATAACATGTTCTAACAAAAAGCAGATCGGAGGATTTGAAGAACCAAGGAAATTATTTTAATAGAGTGTTTGGCATTAGTCCTGGTAGCATAAACATATGGTTTATGTTATATATTTCCATACATTTAAATGCCAGTCACAAGTGGTGTTCCCCAGACCTCAGTATTGGGGCTGGTTCTCTTTAATATCTTTATCGATGACCTGGACGAGGGGATTGAGTGCACCCTCAGTAAGTTTGCAGACGACACCAAGTTAGGCGGGACTGTTGATCTGCTCAAGGGTAGGATGGCCCTACAGAGGGATCTGGACAGGCTGGATGGATAGGATGAGGCCAATGATATGAGGTTCAACAATGCCAAGTGCTGGGTCCTGCACTTGGGTCACAACAACCCCACGCAGTGCTACAGGCTTGGGGCAGAGTGGCTGGAAAGCTGCATGGCTGAAGAGGACCTGGGGGTGTTGGTGGACAGCTGGCTGAATATGAGCCGGCAGTGTGCCCAGGTGGCCAAGAAGGCCAACGGCATCCTGGCCTGTATCAAGAATAGTGTGGCCAGCAGGACTAGGGCAGTGATTGTCCTGCTGTACCCTGCACTGGTGAGGCCCCACCTCGAGCGCTGGGTTCAGTTTTGGGCCCCTCACTACAAGAAAGACACTGAGGT
>VZSZ01007640.1:0-46475 GCA_013398815.1 Ibidorhyncha struthersii
TGGGAAACCTGTTCCACTGTTTCACCACTCTCAGTGTAAAACATTTCTTCCTTATATCTAGTCTACATATTCCTTCTTTTAGTCTAAAGCCCTTGTCCTATCACAACAGGCCCTGGTAAAAAGTCCCTTCCCATCTTTCTTATAAGCCCCCCTTAAGTACTGGAAGACGGCAATAAGGTCTCCCCGGAGCCTTCTCTTCTCCAGGCTGAACAACTTCAACTTTCCCAGCGTGTCCTCATAGGAGAGGTGTTCCAGCCCTCTGATCATTTTTGTGGGCCTTCTCTGGATCTGCTCCAACAGGTCCATGTCTTTCCCATGCTGAGAACTCCAGAGCTGGATGCCTTACTCCAGGTGGGGTCTCATCAGAGCAGAGTAGAGGGGCAGAATCACCTCCCTCGACCTGCTGGACACGCTTCTTTTGATGCAGCCCAGGATACGGCTGGTCTTCTGGGCTGCGAGCACACATTGTCAGCTCATGTCCAGCTTTTCATCCACCAGTACCCCCAAGTCCTTCTTGGCGGGACTGCTGTCAATCCCTTAATCACCCAGACTGTGTTGATACTGGGGGTTTCCCCAACCCATGTGCAGGACCCTGCACTTGACCTTATTGAACATCATGAGGTTCACTCGGACCCACTTCTTGAGCATGACTAGGTCCTTCCAGATGGCATCTCTTCCCTCAGGTGTGTCAACCACCCATGAATTCCTGGGGAAGCCCGTGAGGATCTCTACCAGTATTGCATTAATTTCACAGTCTGGTGAAATGTGGCAAAAGGCAGACAATTCAGCTGTAATACTTTTGATGGCTGCACAGGATGCCACATGGGACACTTACATTATTGCATGAATAGCTTTCTTCCCAGTCCGTGTGGTGCTGTGCATGTCCAGCTCTGAAACTACAGAACACGTACATCACCTTTGGGTATGACCGGGTTTTATTCCCAGCAGTGTCCTGGCAGCAGGACATTGTACAAGTTCTGTCAAAACAGGTTTTCACAGAGATGCAGTGGGACTCAGCAGAAAGAAAGATGGTTGCATGTTATCTGTTGAGGCCCACTGGGAAAGAAGCTACATGGACACCGGCCAAAGCAAAAAATAAACTCTATATAAAATGTCCAACCATTTTGATAGCCTAACTTAAGAGGAGAAAAACAACGAAAGGCAGAGTTTAAGCTGCAATTTCATCTTTAATTTATATTTTTGTACCAGTCTAGATGTCATTCCCTAGAAATGTGCAGAACAATAGAGGAATGGAAATAAACTAATGACAGGGCAAGCAAATATGACCAGCAATTTCTTGGAAAAAATAAGCAACAAAAAAACACGTGGCATTTTAACAAAAGTAGGAAACCAAACCTGATGCATGCATTTCATTATCTCCTTTGTCATAGTATAACCAGGTAAATTAAGAGAGTATTTACTGACTTAAAGGTTTTGTAGTGAAGTATTGGGATTGTTGGATTTTTTTTTACTTAAGGACTGAATGGTAGGATCTTCAATATATATTCAAAGTCATTATAAATGAAGGGAAAGAGCTATCTATTGATTTATCTCAGATGTTTATGATGTAAAATTGGGGAGAAGTTTTTTGAAATCATATACACAAATATATATGATACAATAAACGACACCTGCCTCATACAGTTGCTAAGTGCTCCACTAGGAACACTGCCTTTCTCCTTTGATTTAATGGAAATTTGTTACATTCAGTGAAGTACAGTGAAGCAGAGACACCAGGTTCTTTCTTAAATGGAGGAAAATACGAGCCCCGTTACCTTTACATTTTATGAGTTGCTTGCTCTTTAGTGTTTGGCAAGACAAATAGAATTACATACTGTGAGTGACTCAGAACAGAACTTCGCTATCAATCACCTGCCTGACTCTGCACAAATTCTGTAGGGCATTCAGGACATTTTGCTGCCTATGAATATTGCAGACAAGATGAATCCCTAAAAGCTTCCTGATGGATTAATACTGGAAAGTAGGACTTTTTCTTGTTTTATAGCTGTTTGTCAAAATACTATTGCCACTACCTCTCTGCAGTAGAAACATGTCTCTTTAAATGAAGGAACTATCCAGGGGAATATTGCTGACTCCCTTTATCACAAGTCATTTGAAAGTAATGGTATTTAATATATTAACATTGTCTGAACTACAACAGCAGAAAATGGAGAGTTGTATTAGCTTCTAAGACTTTAATATGGCGCTAATGAAAGCGAACTACAATGAATGCTTTAATAAAGCTGCATCAACAGCCAGAGTCATCCAAAGGTGCAGGCTATGGGCCTGGGCCTGTTGTAAATCTCTGAAAGTTCCCACCAAGCAGTATGGAAGGAGAGTCCCCCACACTGTACAGGCAGATTCTCTCATCCCAATAAAACTGTGTGGCCGTTGACTGTCTTTTCATAATAACAAGCCAATTTTCTTCAAACCTTTCACTGCAGAAACTCTGGAAAGGGACTATTCCATATACAGAAATGACCCTGATAACTCCAGCATACATACTTATCACTTTCAAAGTGCATATAACAGAGAATTGCTCTGGGAACACATTTACCTGCCCAAAGACCTCCAGTCATAACTGCAAATAAGGCCTCCAAAATGCTTGAGATATCTCCACCAATAGCAATCTTATAATAGGAAATTATATTATTTTGCATTTATATTGACATCTTATTATTTGAGAACTAAAACGACAGAATTATTTTAAATAAATACTACTTCTGCTCCTCCATGCATCCTCAAGCAACTGTTCCAAAACTAATAGAATAGTTTTCCTCTGATATGTGATGATTTGGTCACATTTGGGAAATCAGAAATACCATTTCGCACATTATTTTTATCAAAATATAGTTTAATTTGCATCTGATTCATTTAATTAATTATCTATCCATCTAAGTAAATAGAACACATCCGTTAGTAAAGTGTCTACTTCTCTAATCAATCTGCAACAAACCACAGTTACCCTAAGCCAGGCATATAAATTCATAGAATCACAGAATCATAGAACTGTTGATGTTGGAAGGGAACTTAAGATCACCAAGTCCAACCATTAACCTAACTTGACAAAAAACACCTCTAAACTATATCCCCAAGTACCACGTCTACCCTTTTTTTACCAGGGATGGCGAATCCACCACCTCCCTGGGCAGCCTATTCCAATGTTGGATAACCCTTTCAGTGAAAATTTTTTTCCTAATATCCAATCTAAACTTCACCTGGCTTAACTTGAACCCATTTCCTCTCATCCTATCACTTGTCACTAGGGAGAAGAAGTCAGTCCCCATCTCTCTACAACCTCCTTTCAGGTATTCGTAGAGAGCAATAAGGTCTCCCCTCAGCCTCCTCTTCTCCAGGCTAAACAGCCCCAGTTCCCTCAGTCATTCCTCATAAGACTTGTCCTCCAGACCCCTCACCAGCTTCGTTGACCTTCTCTGGACACGCTCCAGCACCTCAATGTCTTTCTTGTAGTGAGGGGTCCAAAACTGAACATAGTACTTGAGGTGGGGTCTCACCAGTGCTGGGTACAGGGGATGATCACTTCCTGAGTCCTGCTCACCACACTATTCCTGATACAAGCCAGGATGTCGTTGGCCTTCTTGGCCACCTGGGCACACTGCCGGCTCATATTCAGCCGGCTGTCCACCAACACCCCCAGGTCCTTCTCCGCCAGGCAGCTTTCAAGCCACTCCGCCCCCAGCCTGTAGCGCTGTGTGGGGTTGTTGTGACCCAAGTGCAGGACCCGACACTTGGCCTTGTTGAACCTCATACCATTGGCCTTGGCCCATTGGTCCAGCCTGTCCAGATCCCTCTGTAATATATGATATAGTCAACAAAGCATTCGCCATAATGTCCACCCTTCAACCAACCTTGGATGCTATGCTTTTACTACTGAAATTTCCTCTTGTTTTTAGCTCATCTCCAGCCTTAAAGTGTGCTTCCACCTCCTGTTAAACAGCTGCTACTTGCCAGTCCAAGGACAGCTGCATTTCAATTCATGTGAAAGGATTCCTTTATCTCCCATGACTACCTCTCCAGGATGTTATAAGTATTAATTAAATTTTGCAGAAGGCTTAGAGACATTTGGATGCCTGCAAAGTATTATTAATTACAACCTCATGCTAAAAGTAGATATCTCCAGACTTACACAAGTCCCAAACAAAGTCATATGTGCCGAAGCATTCTTGAACTTTGCAGGAGTTTTCACAAAAAGATGTGAAATTTGGAGGTCAGACGTACTTTCAATCAGAACGTGAGCCTTTGCAGAACAGAAAGAAAATGCACCAACTTTTCTCATTTCAGACTTTGTCAAATGACAGAATATTTTTCTTTATTAGCACAAATATTAAACATGATCTGACTAGTATCACTGCGGTACATCTGTTGTAGTAATGGATATGAATTTGCCAAGCTATTCTCTCATTTTGTTGTAGTAAGAATAAAAAGCCCAGCCCATTAACAAGAACAGGGTAAATGATCTCACTTCATCATTTTCAAAGGGACTGATGGAATATGAAATGAGATTCATGGCAGTAAAGCATCATGGTATTACAGAAATAGTTTGAAATTACATAGATAAATGGACAGATAGCTGCAAACCAGTCTCTTGCATATTTGTATATATACATATTTATATATGTCTGCATGTATATACATATTTTTATTTAGCTTTTAATACATAAATAGGATACTATTGTTTAACTTTTACTATTTATACTTGTGATATTGTATATATCCTTACCAGACATATTCATCCTGTGACAAAACAAGTTGGTATAAGTAATAACTGTTGTTTCCATCAGCTGAGGATCTGGCACTGCATGCATGCATGTGTGTATGTATGTATGTATATGCATCTATAAGTACATGTACTGACATATACCGTAAGGAAACTTGGAGTATGAGCAGTTTAAGGTTTTCTTTTTCCATTACAAAATCTTCTATGCCTTTTTTATGTCTTCTACCTTCTTTGATGTAACAGGCAAAAATCAAGAAAACAGAAAGAAAATCCATGGGAAAAAAAAAAGAAGTTGCTTTGAAATTACATCAGTGTTTAGCTGGGATTTATTTATTTATTTATTAAACATGGTTAAAATCATGGTTTGTTCTGCAGTGGCTGGATTTCTCAGAAAAGTTTTGGCCATCTTCAAAACAGGAGTTCCAGAACTGGTCGTCTCATTATATGCTGTACCAGAGATGCCACAAACTTCTCAAGGTTGTACAGTGTTTCTGGACACAAACCCAGGCTTGTTATCCCTTCAGAAAAATTTAATTTTATTTAGATTTAAAATTATAAAAGGCACCTATTAAGGTGCTATATACTCTAGCTAACATATTCCTTACAAAATACAGTGTAATATTAGCTTTCCCTTGGCATGTGGTAAAGTACCAAAACTCAGCACAAATGGGTCACGAGTTTAAACCTCAAAGACAAATGAGAAAAAATAGGATTGTGGAGTTCCATTAAGTGTTTTTTTTTAAGAAAACTAAGAAATAACACTTTAAATTCTGTTGTAAACATTGGGTGGTTTGTTTTCAAAATCACAGTTTCATGTTTAAAAAGTGCTTAATATGCGCATTCTGCTTCTTTATGTAAAAATCTTATGATGGCTTAACCAATTATACACTATTTTTACATACTTTGGCTTTCTTCAGCACACAACCTGCCTACACAGGGAAGGGAAATAAGGCTTACACAAGCAACTACGCATCTTAGTGCATCCTAATTTCCATGAACATAATTTTGCAACCTAAATAAAATTATTTTTTTTCTTTTTTCTCCTACTCTTACATGTTCCACAACATGAAAGTCTCTCATATCATGACTTGCTCCCGGCTCCCTGTCCCTTAGGGAGCAGCCAGCCCTCGCTGCGCCCTGACAGAAGAGTATGGACAGCTATAAGACTGGGATGGCTGCCCCCGGCAAAAACCTCGCTGAGCTATGATGGTCATCAAAGAAGAATTATATCCAGATTCTCTTATTTGCTAATCAAGCAAGAATACTTTCTGTTTAAGAAATTGAGGTATTTTACAGTCAAATCTCTTATCTTTGTTCACCTAAGATTCCCACAGGATTCAGCAAAAAGATGAAGTTCGAGAAATATGGCCCCGAAAGAATGAAAGCAAAAAGAATTGTTATTAATAGCAAATGATAATCAACACTTCAATGCTACAAGACAAATGTAAGAAACTTAGTAAACAGCTTCAGATGGACAGAAAATAATATTAATATTTTAGACATGTAAGCACCAATTTTCAAGATGCAGACTATCATCTGCCGGGTGTAAATGTGAAATGATCCCCTATTTCCTAAGAATCCTAGCTATTCATTGTGGCATATTTCATGCCACATAATATGTTTTCTATTATTTTGTAAATTAAATGTATGAATAGGTAATCCAAGTTTTAGTGTGGAGGTGTGAAATTGGTTCTGTACTCACACGTGTGTTTGATTGCTGGGGATTTAGAACATCCAGAAGCTTAGCTAGGTAAGAATTGCTGCAGTTATGTTATACTAAAGTTAAATTAATCCATACAGAACAAGAATAAAATCAGAATAGATTTTTTACAGATTTTACCATGTAAATTTCAACAGTGATTTTACTGTTTGGGGGATTCAGTGGATTTTAAAGAAACCCTTCGTTTAGACACTAAACATGGTAGTGTGCTTCATCTCTCATAGCCTCTGAGCCTCCTTCACATTGCAGTTATCACAAATTCGCTATAATAACAAGATTATTTTATTTACAAAACCATAATCTTGCAAAACATTTGCATCACTAATGTAATTAAGTACTTGTGCACATGCTAATGTGTTCTACCTAATCTTAGGTTAGTAAATTTTCAATTCAGTGTAAGGGTTAGAATTATAATTTTTTCTTCTTAGTAAGTGCTTCAGGGGTAATGACAAAAATTAACTGGATAGCATTAGTATATTCCAAGAGACAAAGAAATCTAGGCTGTAGGAAATTATCCTGCCACAAACAAACAAAAAAATCTTTCCGTGTAAATTTCACATGACTAATGCTAAGTATGTGCTGAGCTTTTAAGAAATTAAATTGCTGTGCTATGTTGAACCATAATTTCATGCTCCAAACTCAGATAAAGTGAATAGCTGCTAATCAAATAAACCTCATCCAAAACTCATTGATGTCAATAGGAAACATTGTACTTGTTCGGCAGTGTAACTAGCACTCTAGAAGCATAGACTAAAACACAACTCTCTTTGAAATCTTCTGAATTGAGACTGGGTGCTGTCTGATAAAGCAAACTACCTTGAGGCCTCTGTGCTATAGCCTAAGGTAGAACACCTACTCATTGTTATATTAAAAGCTCATGATTCCTAAATAGTCCTTTCATTAATTACTGACTAAGGAAACAACTGGCCCCAGCCAGAGAAAATGAAGAATAATAATCACTGTCAAAGTTCTCAGTCTCTTGTGGGACTGCGTCCTCAATATGGCTATATAATACACTGCTAATAAGGCTTCATTAAAAAGCACCCTCTCAGTCTGAATAACTTCTGCATTCACATTTATTACAAAATAAAATACAGTTTTGTTTGGGGTTCCGAGTAAGCCTTTTCTGTGTTTTTACCTATGAAAGTCCTAAATATGCTTGCTTATTTCTCCACATTAGTCTTCTTGTAATACTTAAAATAGTTAGCATTTACCACACAGAATCATTAAGAAGAAATTGGTTGCTAGGTCTTATCTTCTTTGTCTTAGAAGTAAGAGTTTCCAGGGTAGGGACAGAAGTCATACAAACAAACCATGACAAACGTGTTGACAAAGCAGCAGAAATGAGCAGTCTCAACTCTTCCAGTATGGTCAAGCTGTAATCCATGCAAGGAGTAAAGAAACAGGATTTGAAGGACAGTAAACACAACTTTAGGCCACCTCTAGCATTTCCTGTTAAATGGCCTAATTGGAAATGTGTCCCAGCTAGACTCCTTCCCTAGTGCCTAGCCCAGCTGTGCCAGAGACCAAACAACTGGGTTTCTATGTGCTTTTATCTCCTCAAGATGCTCAGAGTATTTGAGTGGCCAGAAGGTAACTCAGAAACCTTATCTTCTTGTACACCTAAGGTCTTTTATTCATGTACTTACAGTTACAATTACCGCAGCATTTACTGTTTCTGAACCATTTTAGTGCAAGGTCCTGTGCAAGGGAGCTCCTACTGAATTAGTGTTTCTGAAGATGAAAAGGTCAGACTTAGAGATTAAATATAACCAAAACAATATTCCCAAGAATTTTCAGAGATTTTAAATGTCCCGAACATAATATTTATCTTTCATTAGTCACTAAAAGCGAACACTTTGTGAATAATTTCTTCTCCTAGAGTGTTTGCCTGCTCTTGGTACAAAGCGTCAGATCTACATTCAAATGTCATTCATAAACTAGGATAGTTTCTTAATTACTTAATACTCAGTACCTGAACCTGTTTTCTTTCTTCTCCTGTTTAAAATAGTACCTAATTCAGGTGCAAAAGCACTATCACATTGGCTGAAGGATCAGCTAAACTTCAAGAATGAATGTCAACAGTGGACATGACTGAATTGTGTTCAGTTTATTACTAATTATTTTTATTTCCAGAGACTGCTCAAGCAATAGGTCACAACACCACTGCTTAGAGAAGCACAGATCTTGTTAGAAAAGGGGACTACTCAATTGCTTAATAAATGACTAACAGCAGAAGGGGTGATAAATTCTGCTGCACGCTGGAGTGTCTTTACTTTCAAACACTTGGCTTTATAACCTTAGCATTGTTGTCTTAACATATTTTTTTTTTCTGTAGAGTTTTATAATGAAGATACTGAATATTTAGAGCTTGTCATATCCACTTAGAGTGTACTTAAGTATACTTCAGGCCACAGTGAAGCTATATTCATCACACTCCGAAGTGGAAGACAAGTACTGAAGATTCAATAAAACCAGAGCAAAAAAAAAAACCAACCTGCAACTTTTATGAAGTCCATATGAAATAAAAAAAATAAATAAAATTTATAACTTAATAAAAGCTGATGTAATAAAACATGTGTCTAAACTTATGTTTCATATTAATACATAAGATAAATTATATCATAAAATTATTTAATACTGAAGTTGAAAACTAACCCTTATATAAGTCAAAAATACACCTCCAGCATCAGCTTTTTATTGTAGAAATGAATTTCCCGTATAGTGAAGTTAAGGAAGACTAGATTTGTGTTCATACAGTGAAGTTCAATGTTTCTTTAGTTTCTCTGATGCCTGTAGTTCACAATCACTGCCAAATTAAGATAAGCTTCCAATCCTTTTTTGTCCATTGATTCCTGGAAGCCAAGTCTCATTGTTTTCTTTTTTACTTTTTGAATTAGACTGATCTTTTTTTACTGCTTTGCACTACTCACCACACCAGCAATTTTCCTATTTCTATCTTCACAAAAGCCATAACAGAAAAAAAGATCATGGAAATTTATAATGTTTCCCAAATGAGACTCCAGTGTCCAAGTTCATACTCGCTTTCCTCCCTCTTGCTGTTCCCCTTTACTCTCTCCCCTGTCACCGAAGGCTTTGGCGACCTGGCCAGCGTGACCTCCTCTCCCCAGTTTTCTGCTGCAGCCCTTGTAAAAGCTGTCATCCTCCTGCATAAAGGAAAGAACCTCTAACTACAGCAGCCAGAGCAAACCAGCTCATTCATACTGGGTCTTGGGCAAGGAGAGAGCAATATACAAGAAAAGTACGGTTGCGTGTCAAAGCTCTCACACAGAAACAGCCCAGGAAACGTGGACGTACACTGAGCGTGGCCGATGTGCGGTCAATGTGCACTGACTCCTACACTGATCCTGGATGCTGCGCTTGAATCAGGCATTAACCAATAACACAATGGGTAGAAAAAAAGTCAAATCCCACAAATTAATGTAGTTTGCTTGTGTATTTTTTTGAGAGCAGAAGCTAATAAGAGATACCGGGTCACTCGCTTTACACCTCAGCTGTTAGGTATGTTTTTCATTATTTGCTGCAGCTTGCAGTCCCCACGTTAAACCCTTCAGGATTGTCTACTCCTTTTAGAGACAAGAAAATACAAGTTGTAAAAAGCCTGGTTATTCAGACATGCATGCAGAAGCTGATTTATTTTTAATAGAACTGCAGTACTTTAGGTTTAAATCATATTAATGTAAAAGCATGTTTCCTAGCCCATTAAAGCTTAAATTGTGCAGATTAATATACTACTTCTTCTACTGCTCTATTTTGGAAAGCAACCAAATCGAAAATTCATTTCAGTCTGAAACAAACATATTTTTATTATTATCTTTGATATAACTGGTCTTGTTACTAACAGTATATATTGCCAGTGTAATTTGAGGCAATTGAAACAAATGAGGGTATAGTTATGCCAGATAACATATAAGACCATTTCATTTCCTCTGTGAAATGTCAAAGTTTATGATTCTGGTGTCTAGAATAGAATAGAGTTGAGATAACCACAACCCACACACCAGTTTCATTTGCGGATTGCAGACACTCCTTGATCTGTGCCAATAGATTACAGTAGTATGTTTTTAAAGAGCTCATCATTTATATAAGAAGACAAGAGTTGAAATGAAAATGTGTAGAGGAAAACAGCCCTCATAAAGTGAAAGAAGCCCAAGATAGCTGTAAGGTGACATAACATCTATCAGTGAAATGAAACAGCTGTCTCAGGCAAGACAGATAAGAAGTAAATGATTTCAAAGCAGACGAGGAAAGTCAGGACCAACCCTGGATTCCTCCGTCTTAAGGGATGTCCGTAATAAAGAAAGGGGCTCGAATACTAAACGTAAGATTTTAAAAACTTCTCCTCATCTGGCTGGTGCTGGACATGTATTGGAGTAGATGGTACATTGCTGGAATTCAGTATTGTAATTTTTGTCATTCCTTGTGTTCTTGGTATGCATATGAAAAATCAGATTTTTTAGAGACAATTTAGAAATTTTGAAAGCATTTCAGAAATTTCTGAAAGTATATTTTTCCACAAAAAAACTTCTTTTAAAGACAATCATATGAAAAAATAAAATTCACTCTGTCTTCAACACAAAAAGTCATTATGAAAAGTTGAAAATTACTGCTGAATGCTGAAATGTTGAAGTACTTCATAGTTGAAAGTATTGGCCTTCCAATTAAATGAGAATTAGTGCCTGTTTCCTTAAAGTTTCCCTTGAAATTAAGCAAGTGAACAAGAACTAATGTAGTCTAGCCTGGAAGGAAATATAATTTTTAATGCCCTGTAGCAGATCAAGCAAAATAATCCTATTTCAAACATTATGTCATTAGAGTTGATCAGGATGATTAGTTTTGATTGGGCAAAAAATAGCCCAACACCAAAGCAAATTTTCTGTTCAGATGGAATAATGGAGAGAGCTTTAAAATTGTTTTCGGGTGTTGGGTATTATTTTCACAGAAAGTGAAAATTGTGTGCTTATAACCATGTTTTATGTTCCTCATTAACTGAAGTCTTGCTTCCCCACATTTGCATGTGAACTCAAATTTCTGCCATAGTTCTGAACACCTACCACTGAACAGGTCCATGATGGTGTGTATAAATAAAAAATTGAGGTGCTTGAACTCTTCATAAAGCTAAGAAAGATATGTTAGAACTGTTGATTAACACCCAGGAGGTATCTGACTGACTGCAAGGTAACAACACAAGTATTTTTCCTATTATCAGCCAACCAGATCACTGGAAACTGTAGTTAAAGGTGAAAGACTGTTTATTCTATTCTTTTCTTGTATTTGTGCTGGAGGTGGGTTTTGCCAACTAAATTGGCCCACAAGCTATTCATAAGTACAAATGTAATTTGCGATATTCAAGCACTGTGATATATTCATATAAAGGAAATTTACTAAAATATTACCAAAGAAATATTTCCATTACAGGATAATATAAAAGTAATTATTAGCTGCCGTGGTAGCATAGCCCATTTTGTTAAATACTGAAAAAAAAGCAGTCTTGCATATGAAGAAATTACAATCATAGAATTGTCTAGGTTGGAAGGGACCTTTAAGATCATTGAGTCCACCCACCAACCTAGCACCACCAATACCACCACTAAACCATGTCCCTAAGCACCACATCTACACATCTCTTAAATGCCTCCAGGGATGGTGACTCCACCACTTCCCTGGGCAGCCTGTTCCAGTGCTTGATAACCCTTTCAGTGAAGAAATTTTTCCTAATACCTAATCTAAACCTCCCCTGGCACAAGTTGAGGCCATTTCCTCTTGTTCTATCACTTGTTACTTGGGAGAAGAGACTGACCCCACCTCGCTACAACCACTTTTCAGGTAGTTGTAGAGACCAATAAGGTCTCCCCTCAGCCTCCTTTTCTTCAAGATAAACAACCCCAGTTCCCTCAGCTGCTCCTCATAAGACTTGTGCTCTAGACCCTTCACCACCTTTGTTGCCCTTCTCTTGAACATGCTTTAGCACCTCAGTGTCTTTCTTGTAGTGAGGGGCCTAAAACTGAACACAGTACTCAAGATGCAGCCTCACCAGCACCAAGTGCAGGGGAACAATCACTCCTCTAGTCCTGCTGGCCACACTGTTCCTGATACAGGCCAGGATGCTGTTGGCCTTTTTGGCCACCTGGGCACACTGCTGGCCCATTCAGCCAGCGGGCAGTTAACGCCCCCAGGTCCTTTTCGGCTGGGCAGCTTTCCAGCCACTCCACCCCAAGCCTGTAGCACTGCATGGCATTGCTGTAACCCAAGTGCAGGACCCGGCACTTGGCCCTGTTGAACCTCATACCATTCGCCTCAGCCCATCGGTCCAGCCTGTCCAGATCCTTCTAGAGCCATCCTATCCTCGAGCAGGTCAACACTTCTGCCTAGCTTAGTGTCACCTGCAAACGTACTGAGGGTGCACTCAATCCACTCATCCAGATTGTTGATAAAAATATTAAAGAGAACTGGGGCCTAGGGAACACCACTTGTGACTGGCTGCCAACAGGTTTTAACTCTATTCACCACGACTCCTGGGGCCCGGCCTTCCCGCCAGTTTTTTATTCTGTGAAGCATACACCCATCCAAGTCATGAGCAGCCAGTTTCTCCAGGAGAATGCTGTGGGAAACTGTGTCAAAGGCTTTACTAAAGCCGAGGTAAACAACACCCACATCCATTATTGCTTAAGACAAGACAACAGACACAGGAGAAGAGAACTACCTCTACAAACCAAACAGGCCAGAGATTATGGACTAGTGCATGTCAGTGCTGTCTGTCACATTGCCGGTGATGTCCAAGGTGCAGCTTTGGTTCAGCACCCTCCCAGGCCGTGCCTAGACATGGTACTTGATTTAACTGAGGACAGGGAACAGTACCACCAGGTAGTGTAGATGCAGCCAGCCTATTACAAAATGTTAGCTTAGCTGTAAGGACCTGACCCATAACCTGATAGCTGGCCTGAAGTCAGAGAGTTGTTCATGGTCTATTTCATTTACAGGCATATTTTGCTATCATAAACATATTACTGAAAAATTCAATGGTTAGTAATACAGTGGCCTCCAAAGACAATTCTCCTGTAAGTATTACTGTAAGAGAGAGGGGGTGCATGCTGTGTCTTCAGAAACATTTAGCATTGAAGTACATCAGGCTTGGGGGATGGAGGATCAGGATTGTCAAGAACGGGAGATCCTGACTTTTTAGAGGCTGACTTTGAGGTGTGGGTCACTGCTCTGAAAGATGTCTGCTGCTTCTTCTGTGAGACTGGCACCAGGCAATTGCCCCTTTTTTCCAGCCTCCACTTTTTATCCACTTGATTTGACCTTCAGTCATCTAAGGAAGATGATGATGATGATGATGATGATGATGATGATGATGATGATGATGATGATGATTAAAATGCAACTGTTCAAAAAGAGGCAACAAGGGAGCTCACTGTAAAAGGTTTACTTTGAGCAGTATGTTTCATAGACTGAGCAGCTGCTCTACTTCACACAGCCAGCTTCCAAAAATCCCATTAACAATCCTGTTGATGCTCCTCCAGCCTTACCATCCTCTGCAAGGTATACTGTCCCCATCAAATAAAAGACTATATATTTGCCATCACACTGTTTGCTAATGTCTTTGATATCCTGAAGGACAATTCATTGTTTTAATGCACGATGTAGTGTAATTCATCATGCAGCAAGAACAATACTAATCACCCTTCCCGTTTGCATCAGCCATCGCTTTTCAGCCCCTATTGTATCTGAATCAATCTGAGCTTGTTTATATTAATCATGAGTTTTTTGTATAGAAAAAAGCCAGTCGCAAATTGTATGTATAGGTACCATACTGCAGAGAAATACAGAGAGAGTTGAGTATTAGAGAAGATAAAAAGAGGAATTGAGAAGGATGTTTTCTTTTCTTAGGTTTATAAAGCAAATAAATAGATTAAACAAACAGTGTATAATCAAATGTTACAGGGAAAAAAATATTCAGGAAACCTAATGTGAAAATGCAGCTAAGCTCATTTAAAAGAAATCAAAGAACTTTCAAACTATCAGAAGACTTAAAAATTCCCTTCTGATTTGCAGTCTTGAAGAAGTGCAATATGAACACTGGGAAAAGTTGCATACAACTTTTCAATGGTATGGTCTCTAAGGTATACCTCTGCACCAAGTTCAAGGCATTTGCGCTGAGATTTATCAACCTCCTCTCCTAAGCATGCAAGCTGGACATTTATTTATTTTCATTTCCATTATTAAGGATTTCTTACATTATACATCAGCTACTGGGACTAATGTGGTATTCTATTGCTTATAAAAATAGATTAGCTTTGACTCTTCAGTTTACAATTAAACCTAAATACAAATGTTTCTTGCATTTATTTGTTACAAAATGCATATGCCTAATTTTAAATTAAAAAATAATTTTACATCCAAAATAGTAACACTAAAATTGTGTGCCATCGGAAGTGAACTATATCCTTAAATAATTCTCTGACTCATGGCTATTATATTTTTCCATGGACATAATACGTCATAAACCAGTGTACTTTAAAGATGACAGTACAAAATAACCCCACATAATATTTCATATGAATATTTCCCAAGGCACAGTATAAAACCAGGGTATAAAAGGTGCTATATCATTTAGAATTAACTGAGTCAAGAATTCTTATTTTTCTCTTTAGCTTTTAATATTTATTAACCTGTCAACTTGAATGCAAGCCAAAGCTGATTTCCATATTTCTACTAATGACTAAGAAATTTTCTTTTCTAGTCTCAAACCTTGTAATGGAATAGATCATAAAGAGCAGTTTCAGGAAACAATAAGAGTAATCTAAAAGTACAGTTCAGCTACAACTATACTTTTTACATCATCAATCCCATTTCAAAGGGTCAGTTCCTCCAGAGTATTCATAAAATCCCTTGAAAGGTTAACGTCTGCTAGATATTAGGAAACCAGGGGGAGAATATAAGCAATCTTGATATCAAGGCAATATTTATCAGTAAGCTAGTTTAATATATAGCAGGATATTATCACTGAAATAATTGCAGAGAACAGAAGAAAGAAAATGCACTCTGTTGAGTCCAGTCATTGGCTGACATTTTTGTAACCAGATCTGGTAATTGTGTCACTTTAAGTGTCATGAAGATGCCTTGATACTCTTCAGTTTTTATTCACCAAATGCCCACAAGACACAGCTGCTTCAAAGGTAAGTACATTTCTACCTGCTAATGCTCAAACATAAGATCCAGCTAAGATAAGGACTTGGACTGGGGAAACAATCAGAACCTATTCACACTGAAAAATTCCTAGTACTGCAAGGGTTGTATTTTTGTGTGAACTATTCCATGAATGGAATGGGGTTTGTTTGTTTGTTTGTTTGTTTGTTTGTTTTCAGTGTTTTTTAACACAGAAAAAAAAGTAAGAGGTTGTCTGTGATAGGTGAGAAGCTGAAGAAATTACACTGGCAGCTGGCCTCAAAGTGAGGTAAATAAGGGTGGTATCACTTTAGCAGTACGGTTATACACATGGATCTTAGACTGAAAGTTTCAGGAAAGTTGTAATAAAGGCATTTAAGGCACAGCAATAGTCTTACCTACAGCTTTCCAGACATGACTTACGGAATGTATCACACTGTTAAGAGAACTGGGGTATTTTAGGAATAATAAAAACAAAATTTCATGAAGGTTCAAGTGAAAAAGGTTTGGCCTGAAAGGTATCATTATTGATAAAAGTTATTGAACAGGTAGGCAAACCGTTAGATTATTGCAACATACAAAAATGTCTTTAAAGGATTCATCCATCTGAAACAGGATTGGAAAAATATTACTGAAGACATTCTTCTTCAGCTGGATATATGTTATGCAATGTGATTTATGAAATTGGAATTCCATCATCTTCTTTATTGTTCTGCTAGCTAAAAAAAGATTTTGAAATGGCAGTTTTCTTCTAAAATTAAGATCTATTGAAGAGATAATCAGAAAGATTAGACTTGTCAATGTCTGCTAGATGTATGGTCTGAACAACTCATTTTTCATTTTGCCAACCAATTCCTTAAGCTCGTAGCGAGTTTTCTAAAAAACACCCTTCTTTGCATGAAGCCTTATTTCGCTAATTTTTTTAGTGAGTAACAAGGTAACCACCAGATTTCTAAGACATCAGAAATAATCCAAGACTCCTAACCATTCTAATGTTGCTTCCAGGACTATAAGATGAAAAATTTATGCCTTATTCAGTTTTATTTCTATTTATTCTTTTAATTAATAGCTTTATATAAATATACATAGAAGAAGTCTTAATAAAAGCACACGTTGTACTTCTCAAGTAGAAGGAAATTGTACTGGTATCCCCACTATTTGATTCATTGTCTTAATTAGTAAGTCTAGTCACATAGCAGCCCTGAAACATGACAGGGAAGTAAATTTCTCCATGTTATAAGTGGTAGGGTATTTACATATTTGTCCAATTTTTCCACTCATTTACAAACATATTAGTACTTTATATGAATTTTTTACTTTACAACTTGCACATAATGTTTCTGTCTGAACATAAAAAGCTTAAAGGAAGATAAAAGCTTAAAGGAAGGCTTGGTTTTTTAAAGGAAAACTCTTTTCTCACTTAGCAACAATTCATCATCCAAGCCTAGGGTCTCCTGAAAGCAACTGCAAAGAGAAGAGTAGATGTTCTGTTTTTTGACTTCCTTTCTGGCTGTCATTTATTTTATTAGCAACACTACAGGGGACCAATTATAACAAGAATAAACAAGATATCTATTTGGGGTTTTCATTATTTGACTGCTGCAGCTTCTTTTTCTCTGTTAGAGCTTTTCAGTTGAAAACACCCCATGGTTTTGCCTATAAGCAGGATTTTGGAAGCATACTTAGAGTAATGGTATTCACTGGTGCAGAATAAACTCTATCATGACATTAAAATAAAGACTCTGGGTTTGTTTCTGCACAACTGCAAGCTTCAGTGTGAATTTCAGTTTGGCTGCACCTTACACTACCTTTAAAAGAGTAATTGCAGTGCTGCCCTGTTTCAAAGACTTTGCCAGAAAAGAACAGCTTTAGCCGGTGGTCCCCTGTAGAGCTTTCAGGAGATGTACTTGAATTAAATAATAGCTGTGCCCATGTGTCTAGGTCAATGTTGTCAAATTTACAACCTCTGTCAAAGGCAAGGCCAAGTCTTGCCTTTGTTGGCCCACGTGACTTATAACTTATCTTGTATATCCTTATGGCTTACAGTATTTGCCCTACTATAATAACCTTGGAGAAGAAGAAAAGCATACAATACAAACAGAAAATTTTGACTATGCTACAGCTGTTCGGCACTGATTCACTGATGTATTTAAGACTTAAGTCTGTTGGTTCTTTTGAGTCAGCATGGAGGATCTTTGCAGGCTTTAAAAAAATTTAAAGATGTTGCGTTCAGCCTGACAAAGAAAGGAGTTTATACCACAGCAAGCCACTGGCTAGTGGTTGGGCATGAAATTTTGGTGAAAGGACCATAAAAATGAATGGAAGGTATATTTGTTCCTTTGATTCTCCAAACGCAGGCTGGATACAACCTCAAGGTTTGCCCCTGCCAGACTTATTTTTGATGATTATTAATTCAGCCATAATTTCTACTGAAGCCCAAACATTTAATACCGTATGGACAAGAACTCAGAATAAGGGAAATTATTCATACATCTATTCACACTAATTAACACTTACAAGATCTGTTAGAGTCTGTGTAAAACTTTGCATTCTTTCTTTCATCTTTGTTTTTATTTTGTATAAAATTTTCCTGCCTATAATGCTTATACGCTTCCCAAGTTAATTTGTCTCACGGCTACCCCATGTTTCTCTAAGTCTGTGAAATACTTTCCTTGCCACCATATGTAGACTTATTTCTTCTAGAAGACTGAAAAACTCCAGCCTACTTACCATCTGAACATCAAAAAACAATGACAACGTTCATATTAACTATCAATAATCATGCGAGCAATAGGATGAGTTGCTGTCCTTGTTAAATGTCATTTCTTGTCCCTCAAATGTGTTTTATATAGATTATAAATCTTCTGGGCAAGAACCCTTCATCTGTCTGAAAAAGGATGAATAGTTGTAGCTGCATGTTTTGGATAAAAGTAAGGCAAGGATAACAGTGAGGATGGTGTTGTGGATGTGGCCTGCACATCACAGTTTTTGAGCATAACTTGATGGCTGCTGTTTTTGTGATGGTGTTAGTTTGCGAGGCCTCATGCACACACAGTGTTACCAATGTAGGTTGCCAGATCCTGTGCTGAAAATTTTATATGGAAAGATGATGGCCTTGGGGTATTTCAGCATATTTAGCTGCTCTTGAACTTCGCACTTGCTTGAAAATATCTATTTCTTTCCAACTTATTACAGTCTAATAAAAAATACTATTTCTTCACACAAGCTTCAATACAAATAAGTGTTTCTATATTTTTTTTTTTGTTAAGTAGACTTCATATTTGTATTGAACAGGCAGTGTCTCTACACTTGATGAAAAGCATAAAAGTGTAGAATGATTCTGTTTCAAATGGTCACTAATACAGTTTTACTTCCCTAGAGAATGAAGTGCAAAGAAATTTATGAACTGTGTTCCAGGTTCAGAAAAGATAAAAGGAAGATCTTCACCTGGTGAATTTATTAGATCTATAATGATTAACTGTAGGTGAGTTTCTGGCTTAGAGTGTTGGAGCAGAAGGTAAGAAATACACCATTTGGATTTCGATTTGGCTTTGGATTTCACCCCACACCACTTACCAAGTTTATGAGTGTGCTTAGAGAGTTAAAGACAATCTGATTGCGGTATCACGACACATGTTTGTGAAGTCCTGGTCTTCATGACTGACTAAAACTAGTGGAGAAACATGAGCTTCTTATTATATATTAATGTTTCTCAAGCAGATAAGCTACCAGACGCACACAAACAAGCAGAAATTTTTGCTAAATAAGTCTTCCTCAGACATCAACAATCTCACCAGCTGTCATTCATTCTTGAACTTGGCAGGAGCAAAGACAGGCGGACACAAGGTCCCACTTCAGCTATATTTTTATTACACACATTTATGCTGTTTCTCTTAATCTAAATTTGTAACTTCATAAAAGACTGCAATGATTAGAGATATTTATGACTAATAATTTCTTATTAGTCACAAATAAGAGATATCTATGAAAATTTATGCAAGCTGTACTGTTGACCACAATCAATCCACTGCAAGACCTTACAGAAGTAAATAGAAAGGCTCATTAATGAGTTCGTTCATCACTCTCCAAAAGGCCCTGAGGTTAATACTGTGGAACTGCTTTTCTTCATCTGGGTTTGTGTATAAGTCTTTTTCCATCTTTCTCTTTCAGTACAAAGATGAATCCTAATACAACTCCCAGAAACCTTTCCAAGTGCCTTACAAAGAGAAGAAGCTAGATTAAAATGGCTATAAGAATTTTAACAAAACACAGAAATGCAAGTTAATATAACAAATATGTATTGTACCCTGAAGGTATCACAATGATTGTAGTTCAAATCCATTAGACCTATTGTAAAACCTAGATTCACACCACTAACAGATTACATGGTATGTGGCCACCTGGGCGATGATGTCTGTCCAGTGAATACCTCACAGTGACCACCTATACTTCTGTCACACAGAAACTTATCACTGGAATGAGCAGGGTATTTGAAATTTGATTTGTAGGCCCATGTCAGGCAGCACTGATATGACTACTACTTAGGTGACATTAATTTGTAATACATCTGCTCAATAGCTACATGTTGGACTTCCTGTTTATTCTTCCTTTGATTTATGCATTTGGCTGTGCTTTTTAAAACCCTCAAATTTCAATGAAGAATATCTCTTACAGTTTTTACTGCTTTTCTAAAGAAGAGTAGAAAGCTGAACTTGATATGGATGATACTTGGTGTCCAGTTTTGGGCCCCTCACTACAAGAAAGACACTGAGGTGCTGAAGCGTGTTCAGAGAAGAGCAGCGAAGCTGGTGAGGGGTCTAGAGCACAAGTCTTATGAGGAGCAGCTGAGGGAACTGGGGTTGTTTAGCCTGGAAAATAGGAGGCTGAGGGGAGACCTTATTGGTCTCTACAACTACCTGAAAAGTGGTTGTAGCAACGGGGGGGGTCAGTCTCTTCTCCCAGGTAACAGGTGATAGGACAAGAGGAAATGGCTGTGCTGGGGGGAGGAGGAGGGTGGAAATGTTATATTGGATATTAGGAAAAATTTCTTCACTGAAAGGGTTATCAAGCATTGGAACAGGCTGCCTGGGGAAGTGGTTGAGTCACCATCCCTGGAAGTATTTAAAGGATGTGTAGATGTGCTGCTTAGGGACATGGTTTGGTGGGACTTAGCAGTGTTAGGTTTAGAGTTGGACTCCATGATCTTAGACGTCTTTTCCAACCTAAATGATTCTATAGTTCTATGAAATATTAGCATTCCTTGGCTGGCTTCAACTACTTCTTCAGCTGAGGGCTCCTACCTCTGAAAATGGACTTATTAGAATCCTGTCAGACCTGTATATAGAGAGTCTCAGGCTTGCTGCAAAATTTGTATTATATTTAACATTTAATGCTTTTGTTTCCGTAATTTCCATACGTCTTCTTACTTTCATACTTGACAACAATTGCTACAGAAAAAGCAAATAAACAACATCTGACTTGATTGACAAACCGCAATGCTTGAGGCTTATCATTTGCAACTCAGAACAACTCAGGCAACCAAAGCCACTTCTTTTCAACCTATTCCCTTAGAAGTTGCATATGGAGTCATTACCCCCAGTGAAAGAGTTTATACAGATAATAATGAAATGAAAAGAAAGTCTTCATTGGGTTTTGGTCTATCTTTGCACAGTTTCTGTCAACATTACTTTACAGAGAGGAAGGATCAGTTGTTCTAAGGATATGGAGCTCAAAGACAGCAGAGGCTGCAATGCACTGGTGGAAAACCAGAAAATATAAATATCATCTAAAGAACTAAAGACAAAGAATGCTAATTGGTTAATTAGTCTATTCAGACCATAACCCTGTCAAGTCTTTGACCTGATTTTGCCAAGCTTCCTGAGTCTACATTATTTTCCTCTTATTCTGTGTACTGAGTTCCCCCCAGCGCTCTATCCAGAAGCCTAACAAGTAGATAGAGTCATGATTGATTTATTTTATACTAATTTAGTGGCTAGGAAGACAGTTTCACATGATCCATGCAATAAATCCAGAATACTACAGATCTAAATGACACCTGTCCCCAGTGTTTTTCAGTATTTCTTGAAAGACGGAGGAGGTGAAGAGGATTAAAAGCTCTGTGCTGCCCTGAGTATGAGATTTTGCAGTTCTTCATCCTGCAAGACTCCACAAAGGATATTTTTTACATTGTACTGAAAGAGGAGACTTTTATACAAAAAAAAAAAAAAGAAATTCCCTGAACAAAACAAAACAAACAAAACAAAACAACAAAAAAAAAAAACAAAACAACAAAAACAAAAAACAACAACAAAAATAAAAAAACTCTATTTGTAGTTTGGGCACAGGCTAAAGATTGATATTTTGGTAAAGGAATTAAAATAACTAAAAGAATAATTGTCTTAGTACTACTTTGACATGGAATAGAGCACTCCGTAGTTATGAGCCTTCAGAAGGCAATAAAGAGCATTTTGCTCATGTAGGAACTATTTTTCTCTGACATAACTCTTCCAAATTTATTGGTCTGATGCCTCATATATGGCAGCAATTAGAATCAGGGGTCTCCAGGAAAATAGCTAATAGATTATGAGAAGTATAATGCTATACCCTAATCCTGAAAGGTGAATGAATGACATAAACGGTTCCAGGTAAAGGTTCATTGGGGCGGAGAACTCTGAAACATTGAGTTACCCTCCAGTAAAGCCAATTTCACACAGCAATAGGCTCTTAATACTGTTCCCACTTTATAATCCAAATTTAGTAGTCTCTCCCCTCGGCTGAGAAACGTTTTGATATATTTACAATGCTTAAGAAGTACCGTCATGATTGATTGAACTTAAACTGTGCCAAAATAAATAAAATCTGTCTGGTAATTGATTATGCTTCTAATCAGCTTTTGAAAGGAAATTAAGGTTTCTTATACAAAAGAAATTATAACTTTGTCTCTGTATGAGCCCATCTCTCCTTCCCTACAAACATGTAGATCTGTTGACCCATTTTTACAAGACAGAAGACAGTGGTTTAAGTTTCTGCAACGATTAGATTGCTACAAGCTTTGTGAAAATAGGCAAGTGGAAGGAGGAAACTCAAATATGCATCTCTGATGTGAAGGGAGACAGAAATTCGGAAGTTATTGACCATGGCTGGAATCAGCCATATGGCCACACAAGCACGCATCTAGCCACAGCACATGCTTCTGGTGGATGTCATGAGATTGTGGAAAACTTGGTCTTACTTTTCTTGGAAAAGTTATGGGACAACATTAAAATCTGTAGGCAATGAGGCATTAATAATTCTACTACTCACAAAATAACTTTCTTTTATTGTGTTTATTTGTGTATTTGATGGTTCAAAAATGTTAGGGAGTTTTTTATTTAAATGTGAATATTTATTACTAACATAGAGCAAACAAATTGCTCCTGGAATAAGTGGACTTTAATGGGGTACTTTCAGAATCACAGAAAAAGTAATTTCTAACAGTGAGTAGGGAATTGTATTCAAGAAAGGAAGTTGTTATTTTCCCCGAAATTAATTCTCTGTCTCCTTGCCTTACTGCAGAGCTTCTGACTGTAACCTTTCCCACACCTCCTTCTCCCTAGTTCCTTGCAACAATCTTAACAGAGAGTCTGGCTGATCCTATTTTTTGACATGCAAATCTTCTGAGAGGAATACTACATTTGACAGAAAAAAGAGAAATCTTTTATGTAGCAAGTTCGTTTGGTTCTTATTATTACTACCACTTTTATTAATCTTACAGCTTCTTCATGCTATTTAAGAGCTAAGTAAATAGTAAAATAATTTCTAAGGAGATATTATAGCTGGAGGAGGACTGAGATATATTCAGCATTGCATATTAAATGTTTTTTTCAAATTATCATACCATTTCTCATGTGGCTTTAAAGTCATTGCATATGGAATGTCTATCTACTTACATAGAATTCTGGAATTCTTCTGTATGTTGGGATTCTGACTTATTTCCTTTTTCCTTCCAAAATACTGAGATTTTCTATGAAGCTACCACTGCCTCCCTAATGTGTTCCAGTACAATCATCCTCGTTACCAAAAACTGAGTATTTCTGACATAACTGCTAAACTTCCAAGGAGTTGCTCAGGATTTAGAAACACTGCTGTCATTGACTTTAGATCAGTGAGACTCTACTGTATGCAAAACTTTGAAAATTTAGGTAGAACCATTAAACATTAATGACTACGATAGTTAGACTCAAATAAATTAAAATAATTAAGCTAATAATACCATAATTTCTCACCAGAATTTTATGGTAGTTTATCATAAAATAAAGAATAATTCATCAAGGAATTTTATTTTGTCCTTCCTTTAACTATTCCTTTTTGATGTCTCCTGTCAGCCATGACAAATAATTCCCACAGTAGTACTGTTTATTGCATTGGTGCTGTAGAACTGGATAAGCTCTTTTTTGTTGTTTATAGATAAATACAAGTATTTTACAGCTCTAATAAGCTATTGCTTAAGTGTATGCCATTGTGGTATTATAGTCAGTTCCAGAATATATATACATATATATGTATCTCTACACACACACACATATACATCTTGAAATTTGAGAAGACAGATAAAAAAATGAAAGAAAAATGAAAATTGGTGAGCTGGTTCTGAAAATACAATATTTGTCTTAATGTTACAATGCATTTTAGTGATGGGAATGGGAAAATTGGTGGAGAAAGAGTACTAATTTTCAGTGTGGTTTGAAATAAATGAAACAGTAATAAAACGAACAAATCAGGGCTGAAAAGCCACAGCGTACAAAAATTAACAAATTACTGAACTAACTAAATTACTATTATAAGTGAGGGAAGAAAGGACTGTAGGCACTAGGAAGCCTGAAATCAGAGATTTTGTATGCAGGGGAATGCAAATTCTGCAGTGAGATGCACACATCCGACTGCATCACGGGAGTAATGTAGACCCCAACACACAGAGCTAGTGAGGGAAGCGTAAGAACAGAGCAAGTGTTCATCTTCTTTTCTGCTCATCTCTGCCTGCTCTTGTCCCTAACTTCTCTTTCTAATAGCCCATCTACAGATACTTCCTGAGAAACCTGTAACTATCTGCTGGGAGTCTTCAGAAGTGCAGAACAGGAAGGCTGCTGTAATTTGTCAGTGTAAGAGAGATGTGTATCTGTCATGGTTTCAGCTGGAATGGAGTTGACTTTCTTACTAGCAGCTGGTATAGTTCTAGGTTTTGGATTTGGGATGAGAATGTTGTTGATAGCACAGTGGTGGTTTTGGTTGTTGGTAAACAATCAAGGCCTTTTCCACTCCTCATACTGCCAGCGAGTAGGCTGGGAGTGCGTGCACAAAACGTTGGGAGGAGACACAGCTGGGACAGCTGACCTCAACTGACCAAAGGGCTATCCCATACCATACAACGTTGTGCTCAGTATATAAGCTGGGGGAAAAAGGAGGAAGGGGGGGATGTTCAGTTATGGCGTTTTGTCTTCCCAAGTAACGGTTACACGTGATGGAGTCCTGCTTTCCTGGAGGTGGCTGAACATCTGCCTGCTAATGGGAAGTAGCAGATTAATTCCTTGTTTTGCTTTGCTTTTGTGTGTGGATTTTGCATTACTTATTAAACTGTCTTTGTCTTAACCCACAAGTTTTCTCATTTTTCCTCTTTTGATTCTTTCCCCCATCCCACCAGAGGGGATTGAGCGAGCAGCTGCGCGGTCCTAACTGCCAGATGGGGTTAAACCATGACAGTATGGCATTGAGGAAACCTTAATTACGGGAAAAGACCATGAATGCTGTGCTGGTCTTTGCTCAGGTCTCTGCTCTCTGCTTAAAGTATCATGAGCTCCAAAGTGTTGCTCCTCCAGAAAGCTTTGCACAGAACAAGACTGTCTTGTCTGGAATGCCAGGCAAATATGAGCAAGCACAGCTTTGTATCCCACTGAATGATGGGACTGTGAATTTCACATGTGAAGTAGCTGGGAGAGATTGCAGTCAAAGTGAATTTTCTTGGTCAGCTGCCCAGACATCTGGAAGCAGAAAAAACCTGCACATTTTGCAGCATAAATTCTGTATCCTTTGTTTTCTGAGCTTTCCTAAGAAGGCATCTTATTAACACCAGCTTTTAAAATAGCCATAGCATGTGACACAAATAAAGTGCCTAAAGTCCATGTCTGCTGGAGGTTGTAATGACAGGCAGTTAGAGAAGACAATTTTGGGTGAGTGGCAAGAGTGAGTTCCACACAATTTCACTGTTTCCATATTTAATAATCATGTTCCCTAGCCTGTAATTCACCACAAACCTCTACGAATACTTGGGGCACTGCTGATTTGCCACTGGGATTTTAGAGTGAATGATGGGATTCACGGGCTACATTGTGTTTCATGGTAAAAGGCATTTTTTTGTCAAATAGTCACATTAAATTTATAGCTGGAACTTGCTGCACAGTAGCTAAACTTTAAGGGTTTGATCATGTGAGAACATATCAAAGCAAAAACTTGAGTATTGATATAAGGGTGCATGTTTTCACATAAATGAAGCTGTGCGTGCTTTTTATATATATATTAAGTTGGATCGCATTGTTATCTCAGTTATTTCTCCCTTCGTGCAATTTATTTATTATTCTTAAATAATCCTGCTGGTTATACAAGCAGAAAAAATGTCACTTTAGACAGTAAAGCTCTCCACATATATTTTTGTAATTCACCCAATTTTAAAGTAGCTGAATTCCCTCCTCCTCTTCAGTATTTGACATTTAAATAAATAAACAAACTAGCAAACAGAAAGCATTGCTTCTGGACTAAATTTTCTGCCATTTTTCTTCTTGAGACAGATTTTTTACAAATGAGTTAAAAGCACCTCAAAGGTCTTTTAAAGAAAGTGCTGATGTAGTTGGGTAAGAGCTTTGGTGGGAGGATGCTCTAATTGGTGCAGATGGATAGACACAAAACTGTCAGTTTAGCTCCACAGTAGCCACTGAACAAAGGAGTTTATATATAAGCTATAGCGTTTCCTCCTGAGTTAGTTTCATTCTGACACTTGTTTCCATTTGTAGTCATTTTTTTCCCCAAATCACCTTGGTTTTTCCATCATTCCTTTTCGTTAAGCACTACTACCAAATTGTTTTTGCTCAATTTACATATTAAATGCAGTAAAATGTGTTACCACAGAATGTGACAACCTGAAAACATATAATTTTCTGTGTTAAAGTGGGTTAAAAACCTGAAATGTTTCATTTTGTTTCTTGCTAGGCAGCTAAATTTGCTCTATTTCTAGTCTGCTCTGGTCAGTTCTTACAGTAATCTCTAAGCATTTAGCTCACAGTAACAGAAATGCCCTATTTAAAAAAAAAAAAAATTATATTTTTAAGTCTAAAGTAGGCCATCTTGGCCTCATTAGGTTGTTATTCAAAATATTCCGAGAACAAGTCAAACCTACACTAATAGCACCGGTGAAATTGCATTGAAAGCAAAGCAGCTATGCTTTAATTTGTTCAGAAATGTAAATGGAAACAGTAGCTTCCCTATAGATGTCAACGCAAGCCCTTATCTGTAAGTAAAAATTCCCAATGTTTCAGCACAGGTTAGCTAATTTGAGTTAAAAAATACATTTAAAATTAACAAGGATTACAGTCCTTTTGACAGCATAAGTGCAGCTAAGACACCACTGGGCTCCTTAGGTCACCCACCACCCTGCTCAGCCTGCTCATTTCCAGACCTCTGCTGCGCTTCACTCCAGAAGGACGTGCTTGCTCCCGCTTGGTTATAAACTGCCATGCAGGAGACTTTTAGGGCTTTGCAGCGTCTCTGAACCCTTTACTCTGAACGTTAATAGCACACTGATCCCTCTGGATCTGTGTTAGGCTTAAGAAAAGGAAGCTCTGATTGTATCTGGGCAGCAAAAGCATTTGCTGCAATTGGCAGGGAAAAGAAATTGTACCAAGACGGAACCAGGATGCAGAAGGATAGGGACTTGCATTAACATAAGTAGCAAAGTTAGAAAAGGAAAATAACATTTCATGTTAAATAGGTATCAACTTGTTTAACTTAAGGACATGCTCTCCCTATTACCTCTATCCTTTTCTAGAACAGAGGCTCACCTGAACCTCAGCTACCTGCACTTATCCGGGATCCCAAATGTTGTATACACACTATATTTATTAATAACAATATATTTATATACATTTTCTGTTATGATAGCATTCTAAATTTAAAGATTTCAAACACATTTGCCATTTTCATAAATGCTATTCCTAGTATCAAAATAGAAATTAATAAAGATAATTCCTTTCACTGATTCCACTGACCTTAGAGGTATTTAGTAGATCAGCAAGTTTTACTACTTTAAGCTAAGTAATATTTTATTGAGCCACACAGAAGTATGTAAGCATATAGTGAACTGAATGTACACACACAAAACCTGACCCAGGCATATACTGATCACAGTATACTCATACAGTCAATTAATAAATAACAATAAATGCTGGAATCTAAAAAGAACCAAAATCATTGAGTTCCTTAATAAATTGGCTTATAATCATTGGTTATATTTTAGTGCAATTACTCTTAAAAAAAAAACCCAAACCACAATTATTTTTAGTATTTAACCATTTTGTGTTGAACCACATTTACAACAACACATTTCTGACAATTTTGTAAGCTTTTGTGCTAAGGTTATCTTAGTTACTGTTTTCTGTTATGCATGGGTGTCATGGTTTAGGCCAAATCAGCCACTGGGGACGTGGGGGACCCCAGATGGGACCGACAGATGCTCCCCTCTACCCCTCTTCAAAAAGAGAGGCAGAGGAGGGAAAAAGAGACTTAAGAGTTTAGAAGAAACTAAACTACTTTAATGAGATAATAATAATAACATACAAGGAAATAATGAAATATATACAAAACCGTATCAAGCTCCCAAGATGACAATCACGACACCGGCTGGCACTGGGGCAGTCCCAGGCTGGACTCAGTGGCGGATGGGAACTGGATTCCGGGTCTGCCTTCAGGATCAGGACCAAAGGCAGACAATTGAAGTGAATAAAGAGAGAGAGCGAAAGAGTGAGAGAGCGAAAAAGAGAGCAGGGAAAAAAAAAGAGAGAGAGAGAGAGAGAGCGGGAGAGCAAGAGAGCGAGAGAGAGGGGGATCTGACCCTCATCTTTTATACTGAGCATGATGCAGATGGGATGGAATCCCCTGTTGGTCAGTTTTGGGTCACCTGGCCTGTCCGCTCCTCCCCGCAGGTGGGACCCCACTACGCTTTTCCGCTTCCGACCCTCCAATGTGGCAAACAACAAAGTTGGTTGGCCTTGGCTGTTACAGCAATAAGTATAAGCAAGAGCCTCTCCGCATCCCATGCCTGGGCATCAGCTGTAAACATTGGTTTTATCACTCTGAGGGAGTGAACGTTGCCTGCACAATATGCTGTTAATTTCAGTAGTTAGAAGAGGCCCAGCTAAGAAGCAAAGTTACTGAACAAAATTGGTCCAGTTTTACCTCAAACCAGGACAATGGGATAAAAACGAGTGCTTTAAAATGGCAAAAGAAATTCTCAAATATTTAAGTTTTATATTCTTTTAAACCAGTGTTCCTAAGTTTATCAGGAAGAAGTATTCCCAAAAGCATAGCTTAATTAACATTCAGCATATGATTCCTTGGGGTTTCACTTAAAGGCGTGAAAACTCACCAAGCAGCTTTCTGTTTTTCTATTTCTATCACAAAGAGAAAGGGTCATTAGAAAAAAATGTATCGCATTTTTTACTTCCTCACCTTGTCAGCCACAGGAGATGGAAAGCAAGCCCTTGAGCCTGGCCGGGTATCCAACAGCATTTCTTATCCTGAAGTTTTCTTCTTAGTTCCACCTTCTAACAGTGGATAAGGATAAAGACTGCATGCAATTACCAAGTTTTGGGATTTCTTACGGTGACTTTGGTATTACGTACCTTGGTTTAGGTACGTAAGGCTAACGGAAAGATAATCAACTTCCTATTTCTGTTGGACCCTTGACAAATGACTCTTAGCTTTTCCCACTATTTATTAGCTACTCCAGTTTATACCTAGTAGATGCTGCTGATGCTACAAGAAATGTTTGGAATCTTTTTCTTAGCCAGAAGACTTCTTGTTCTAATTTTTCTGCAATAGTAACCATATTGCACTATAATGTAACAACGCTCAGAAGGAAAACAAAGTTCCTGTTAGTGCTTGAACATTTTGTGCTAAACTACATATAATAGTTGGGTTTTTTTGCTCACAGAAGGACTTGCTTGGGATGGGAAATAATACAACACAGGAGAAGTGAGTCTATAAGACGGTTCTATGATTCTCTAAGAAATTTGGGGGTAAATATTCATGTAGTCCTTGATAGGGGATGATGGCCCTATGGTCAGATATCCCTGGCTAACCAAATGTTTGCTGTCATTTGACCTTCCATTTTATTAGGTCAATTCTTCAAATTTATTTTCCAAAGTATTCAACTTTGGGTTCCCTCATTGATACCACCACCAGCAGTTAATCCCACTTAATGCGACAGAGAGAGAAATCTAGCTACATGCAAACCTTTCTCTTAAATTATGTGGTTAGTCTTCAGTTTGAGAGACAGTGACATCTTCACAGAGATGTCCGTGTTTTCTTCCAGTGTATTCAGTATTTTCAGAGGAATGGCCATTTTGAGTGTTAATGGATTCATAAAGAAATGAAATGAGCCATCCTTGCCTCAAACGTGATTATGCTCCACAGAATCAGAAAAAAACAGGAATAGGGGTCGCTTCTGGATGATTCCAAGCATACCTGCCCTTCCTTTGCATCAGGAGTAACCTATAGGACATGTGGGTCTTATGGAGATATGTGTGTACAGGGTGTGGTGTGTATGACACACATCAGACAGGACTTAGCACTGCATAAGGTTGTGGTGAGCCTAGCCTTCGTGCAAAAGTACTCTACACAGTCCCAGTTTCTTAAATAGCATCCCTTTTTATTTCTATGCTGGTCTGGAAATCTCATTCAACATCTGTGCTGTCTGCTGGATTTTGGTTGTCTGGTAATTCTGAAACTGCTTAAAAAACAGTACAAAACAATAAAATACTTACTGGTTTCTTCCCTTTTTTTTTCTTCCCTTCACCACGCTGGTCTGTATATAAATCAATTGAATGTATCTTTCCGACTCTTTTTATCCCCAGTGTGGACTCGTTGCTGAGTTTAGGGTTGAGGTAATTTTACAAATGTTTATCTGTTCCAGTGTTAAAAATAAATTGGACCAAGTTGGTGTTTTCAGCTCTCAGAGTTCAAAAGTGAGAATTATAACCAGCTATGCTGGGAACCAGAGATTCGGTGAACTCTAAGCTTTTCTTCGGGCAGAGGAAGCTACACTCATGCTTGTCAAGGAGATTAACGAGAAATCTGATTGAGTCTGGAACACTATTGCTGCAGTGGATTACAAGTCTGATCTTCTTTTTTTCAGGGATAAACATCCTCAAGGGCTAGGACACTGGCACAGAAAAGCAGATAATATCACTGGTTGTGAAGAAAAAGTATGGCCATATGGCAGGCCCAATAAATGAAAGTAAATGAAAGTGAAGCAATCCCTTCAATAAAAGTATGGTTATGTACTATTGTACAAAATCATTACTTTTATATTTGTATTTATAGATTAACAGGTACCCTTTCCCCAACTCCTTTCTGTCATTTTTATTCAGACTGCATATTCCTTGGGAAAGGCCAATCTAGTATTAGGAGTATGTATTGGGTCCTGGAGCTGTCATAGTGCAAATGTTTGAAAGTGTCTTTGAATAATCACATTAGAATAAACACAGGGATAAAGCATTATAGCTGCTGGTGGAGTGTGGCATTTCTAAAACTGCATAGTACACTACATAATAAGGAGGGAAATTCAGGAGAATTTAGCAGTTGACAAAAGAGTTGTATCCTGTAACTCTTTGATCTCAAGGACCACAAGAGTATTCAGAGAATACTTACGAAATAAAAGATTTATATAAAAATAGATTCTCACAACCGGTCATTTCCCTCTAGACTGAATGTGTTACTGTTCCTTAAACAGGCCATTTCCCTGAATATAAAAACAAAAACTAACCAATGAACAAAAAAAACCCCAAAACCACTAGATAATGATAAGCCTCCTTTGTAATATTTTATTATATTCAAAAGCTGTCACAAGACAAATCATCATATATATATTCTATATGTACTTATTAGCAAAAATAGGGCTATCTACTTACCCTAGAATAACACCCAAGAAGTAAATCACAGTAACACCCAAAAGCATTAATTTCAGTGATAGCCCATCTGCACTAAATGCAGCTTTCTCACTTCTCAGTGAATGCTTTCCGAGTAAGATCAAGAGAAGGATTCTGATGGTTTTAACTCTGTCCTAAAGCAAGATGATCACTGAATCAGATAAACTATTAATCTCTTTAAAGCTTGTTACTCTTATTTTGCCAAGGCTGAGATGCTTTGCAGCAAAAAGCAGCCAGGACACTTCCTGCCAAGAACCAGACATCTCATGCATGTTTCATAAATATGTTTCTCTACTGAAAACACAAGGATTAAGCAAACGCTAGTTCAGTTTGCAAAGGCTTCCACTAATGATTTTTAAATAACTCCAAAAGAAATCTTGGCTCTATTTAAATCAACAGTAAATTCTCATTGCATTCAGTATGTCCAAGACTTTACCTCTAATTTTTAGCCACAATACAAACCCTTTTCAATTTTAAATGAGGGTAACAATAAGTCATACAAGTGCACTGAATATGATAATGCCTATTTTTATTGCATTTGCTGAATTACTAAATACCCAAATAGATGCCTTCTTACTATTAAGTAAAAACTTCCCAAAATTTGGATATATAGATTAAATGAAGCTTATACCTGCATTATACTAAATATTATACTAAATATCAACTCAAAGAAGCCAAGATTCCATGATAAAGCTCTGCCATTTATAACATGACGTCATCACACACCAGAATTTTGTGTGCAATAGATCAGTTCTCAAGGAAGCACCTTTTAAAGCAAGATGAAAGACATGTCAACAAAATAGCAATGCTATATCTAAAAGAAAGTTGATAGAGAGTCTTCTTTTACTTAGAAAATCATAAACTTTATGCAAGAATGGAGAAATAAATATAAACACCAGCAAGGTTTGCTTTTTAAGCATGCTGGGATAGCGACATGGAATATTAAAACGTGCTCAGACGTAGGCTTATTGCCCAATGTGCGTCATGAGCGTAATCACTGTTGTAGCACCTCACACACCTGGAAACCCAGCGGCGAGAAGATAAAGAGAAATTTTCCTTTCCAGGCAGTAAAATGGTAAGAAAGCTCTTCACCAACAGCCGCTGGGTGACTGCAGTAGCCTCTGCTGCTCTAATGATGCACAGATGTTGGTGCAGCTGGAAGGGCTTGGAGGGTTGGCGCCGCGCACCGTTCGGTGGCCCGCTTCCAACCCCGGCGACACAGAGCTCAGTCCTAGAAATCCTGCCCGCTGCTTGCCCAACCTGACCGCCTCTCTTCTAAGAACTGACATCCCCGTACAGATTCAGCTGCAAAAGAGGACACACCATACACAGAAAGGAAAGAAGAGTATATGCCATTTAAATGCCACAGATGACGACCACTCTGTAGGGGCTGCATCCATGATGCGGTATTAATATGTAACATATCACCTGAAGTGCAAATATTAAAAAACGTTTCATGTGTGTATGCTATATTTATATATAAGGCATGTAGTATATGCGCATATATGTGCACACTTTAGTAGAAAGTATTTTATACTCACAACTGTACAAAAAGCACTTCTTATTCATAATGCACATTCTTTGTCCTGTTTGTATTTTGTAGTGTGCAAAGACGCACAAAAAAGAATTCCCATGGCTCTTTTTAATACCAATTAAAAAAACATCACAGAAACAGTCTAAATCCTTCTGTCTTGCCCTTTAACATCATTAAGTATGTTCTAGTCTGCATAAATTTGCAAGGCAGAGGGCAGTGCTGCACAGCAGTAATTGAGCGAGCTCTTAACAAGCTGGCCTGGAGACTGGCCGTTGTGGCCCTACGGTAGCGTTAGGTAGCTCTGGTAGCAGATGCTGTATGCTATGCTCATGGGGCTAGACTGCTACTACGGCAAAAAAATAGGCTTTTTTTTACCCAAAGTCATACTGCTGTGGTGTACAGCGTTTTGCCGAATAGGTTTCCTTACGGCTTAGGGCATACTTGAAAGCAAACTGTATGGGCCTTTAACAGACGGCGTTAGCCAGAACATCCAAGCGCACCGCTCACCAGAAATCAGAAGTTAATTTTCCTTCTCTGTTGGAACTTGCACGCGCTAATTAGTTCTAAGAAAATTAATACAGTCAAGATTGCTTAAAAAAGGCAAAGTCTATTTGGCTTTGGAAAGAAAGATAAAATCCAAAATCACATGCATTCTACAGAATTAATGTCTTTGAGTCAAAAAATTATGGAAAAACTGACCTTGCTAAAGTTAAATGTATTTGTACGTGTATACAAAAGAGTGAATAAACAAAGTAGCTCTAAAAGTCATCTCTGAAACCTTGGATTGGTAAAGCAGCTTTTGTGAACCATCTCTACCCAAGTGAAAATCCAGTCCTAAAGGGAAATGTTGGTCTTATTCAAAGCAATCACAAAACTCCACTTGATTACACTGACATGAAAGTACCACCCTGGATGCTCCTTCCTTCCTCCCTGACCCTAAAATAGTCAATAGGCTCTTAATACAAAGCCTGCTGTAGCTGATGGGGAACTCTCTTTTAATTTCAACAGGTTTTGTATCAGTCCTTGTACAATATTAGAGAAAACTGGTTAGAAGCAAGTAACATTGTATACCTCACTTCTGAATCTACAAAGGTACTTACTTGGCATTAGCAGTCTTTCAGTAGAAAACAAAACAATACAGAATACAAATACCTTTGTGTCCTTTACAGATGCACTTTTAAGTCAAGTATATATTTTATTATATTCTTTGTGTGTGTGGTGCTAACTTTTTTTAGTTTTAAGGCACCAAATCACATACTCATACAATCTTCAAACAGCTAATAATCTTCTAGCTATTTAATGTACAACGAATTCCCCTTTTCAGCTATCGTTTTGGTCAGGATACGATATCAATTCTTTTTCAGAGAGGTCAGGCTTCCACCAATGATCCTCATTTCGTTGGTAGATATTTTTGTATCAAGGCAGTTTTCTAGTGCAAATTCTACAAAGTTTTACTTGTATCGCTTAACTTTCCTGCTTACTCGGAAAGCTGGTGTCACAGCTGTAATGAGATGTTGATGGGAAAAGGTGCGATTTCTTTTTAACACAAAAGTAGCCAGCGATTCGAGCATGTCAGGAAATAGCATAGCCTAACAGAAGGAAAGCTCCTGACAAGCAGAAGATAGATGAGTGAAGAGGATTTCTCAGGCTAGTAAGCAGAAACCCTGGCTATCTAGCTGAGGAAAGGATGAGAGAATAGAGATTGAAGACAAGAAAAATGGAGACCTTAGGCAACGTATCTATACACATTTATATACTGCTGTCACTGAGCTTTTTTTCATTTTCAATAAATGCAACATACAAACAAACAAAAAATCCATCCAATTTTCTATGTCAAAATTCATGTACAAAAGCATTTCCCTGTGACAATAATTTGTAATGGAGAAATTCATTATGCTTCCACCGCACATTTTACATCCTCTGCTTTCCTATGCCTCAGTGACTAGGCCACTTGTTTCTGTCTCCCCATTCTCCTTGCTTTGGATGTAACAAATCTCTCTTTCTGGGGTTTCAAAAAGCTCATTCTTCTTTCCCATAAAAGCTTTCTATAATGACTGAGAAACACAGTAAAAAACATCCAAGTAGAATTTCAGATAAACTACTGGGCTGTTTATTTTGCATTTGATGTGCGTGCAGGTAGATAATGGAATATTAAGCTTCATCCAGAAGAGCTCCACTGTTTCTGAAGCATACTGTTTAAGCTCCGTGAGCTGGTGAATGCAGCTACATGACTCATTTGACTACCGGAGCAAGCCCCGAGGCTTCAGGATTAGGATGTCTATTGCTATGTACAATATAAATCGTATCTTACTCGTCTGACCACTGCATGCTGCACTCCATGGTGGAAATAATTCTTTGGCAAGATACCCTAAATGTGAGGATCCCATTTTAATTTTGTCAATTGTCGTCTATTCATTATCACCTCAAGTTCAGGTTACTAGATTGTAGAATTTGTAAAAAGTTGACTAATCTTTACCCCAGCTATCAGGCCAGCTGTGAAAGATTTGATTTGTCGTGGGAAACAGGTAAGGTCTGAGTCATCTTTTTTATCCACACCAGGTAAATATTGCATGGCAGTCTAGAGCACCTTTAAACACACAGCTGTTGTAGCCTGGGCCATTAGTCAACTCCTGACCTTACTCGTCTCTGTCAGGAACTGGTAAAAGCAAACAATTCCCAGGGCCCTGGATAAAGAGCAGGTCGGGTGGTGGTTCTTCGCTACCTGTCCATCCATCCATGCAAAAGAGTTCTTTCATATTTAGATGTGCCACCAGCATAAAACAGCTCCTGGAAATTTCGTCTCTCCTAGTTTTGAGGAGAGATATAGTCAACTGCTTGCTTTGTTACACTGCATTACAGAAAAAGGGACGGGGTCCCTTCTCGGATGCTGAATAACAATTTGCTGAACAACTCTTTCCAGTGATGCAGGCGTTTAATTTCCATACATAAAAATAAAATTAGATTTAAGATGGAAGATCTTCTGAAACCTTTTTCCTGTTTGAAGGTGTAAGATAAGCTCTGTTCAGGTATAATAATGTAGGGTGAGATATAAAATACTACAATCTTAAACTAATATAAACAGTTACTGACAGTGAAATCATTAAAAGAAAGCATATCAAATTAGAACACATACAGTTCAGATGTGATTCATACATACATTTTACATTATTTGTAATAAGAAATAAGTTAATCTTTAAGGAATGCTACTATGAGGCTACGTAGAACTAATGAATGTTATTTTCAAAATTATCATAAACTTGTTTTTATTTTTATTTCACACTGTTGCACTAATACGACCTTTTCATTAGCAGTCTAAATTCAGAACAGGGAGCACCAGACCTTCTTCTGCAGTTATTCTGCTACAGGTTTTTTATTTTGAGTAATAGTTTAAACCCATTGGAATATCATGCTTTTTCTTTTACTCTCAGCCTAATTCTCACTGCATCCTAATAGGCCAAGCAGCCACAGTGTGTGTAATGAACAACTTCTGCATTTGTCAAATACAGGTACAAATTGATGGACATAAACAGAGAAAACTCCTGCACTAAAACCAAGAACTTGCTGTAATCGATACAAGAACTGATGCAGCTCCATCTGCCTGTTCCACCACATGTGTATTACTCCTTTTTTTTTCTGGAATAATTCCTGAACTTACCAGGACTTCTAAAAGGGCGGCGAGATGTATGATTTGCATGTGCAGAAAACTGCTTCAGTGATCCCTGGTCATTTTAAGCCCATTGTCTCTGTTGCTGGGATGAATTTTCCTCCCCTAAGCTTCCAAAATGCTAGGAAGTGAAATCTGTTTGACACATCACGAAGATGAGAACATCTGAAGAAAATTATCCCCTTAACACTCTATCAAAATCCCATAGACTATCATGAGATGTAAGTGGCACTAGAATAGGAAGTTTGAAATCGGGATGAAATTCCATTTTCTTCCTATTGATAATGACTTCTGCTATTTTCCTGCTCTCAATCTAAAAAAAAAAAAAAAAAAAAAACTGTNTATTATATCTGTACTGAGGAAATCTTATTAGATTCAACCTTATTTTTAAACAGCTAGGACCAAAATCTTCATTCAGACACACTGGTGCCACCCCATTAAATTCCAGCAGTGGCACCACTGGTAGAGAAAGAATGGCACTCAGATTTTTCACCATTAAGTAATCTGTTTTCATTACCTTCTCAGCAGTTTGTTTCATTTGCCTGCAGTAGGGAAACTAAAATTAGAAAACATTTCATGTTCATAGTTAGCTTGCTTCCCAACGTGAAAAAAACAAGTCTATAAATTTGTCTGTTGGGTTATGCCTTGTGCAATTCTACTAAAAAAGTTGTCTTCACATTATAGTGATGAACTGTAAATGGCATAGTGCATTATTTTGTCCAAAGTAATTCAAATTAATGACCCTAGAAATATTATTTGAGGTGTCTAAGTTACAAAGCATTGCCAATAGTCATGAATATTACCAGCAGAATTTCTGTTCTCCTTCGTAATGTATGCATTGCCATGTGTTAATAAACTATTTTCTGATCATCTTCAGAACTTGCTGTCTCTTGCAGGAGTTCCACATGCCAGTCTTGTATCAGTTCCAGCAGCAAATGAATGTCAGGTAAATGCTGATAGCAAACTATCAAAAGTTTGAATGCATTGCTCTTGCCTTGACTTGCATACTTAAGTTCTCATTTCACGTTACCTAAAGTAATACTGATACTGACTGAAAAGAAAATAGAAAAAAAATGAGCAAGTCCAAGCATGGTGATGTCACAGGCTCTTCAGCTGGTAACTGGGAGAATAACATTAGCTTAGAAAGTCTAAAAATTACTTTTTAGTTTTATTTACATGAAACTTTAAAATAGGAGAAAAAGAAAAAATGTAGAATACATTTCTAGTTTAGATAGATGTTGCTCTGGATGCTAAAAATAGTTTTGCTTCTCAGGAATGGAAGGGGTGTGTATTTTCTTGCATTGTACTGGCTCATGTCATTCTTACTAAGAACGTGTTAATCCTCACCAACCATAAGAGTAATATTTTGAAATGGTTATAAAAACCTCAAAATTCATCCAAGCTGGATGGCACCAGAATTAACACACACTTGGGAAACATGCCATCATAGTGGTATCCAGAGACACCCTTAAGAAGCTTAGAGATCAGAGGAGGAGATGAGACGATTTGAGCTTCACAGAAACTTCTCATGACTAAATACTGATGCCAAGACCACTTCTAAGGAAAAGCGGATGGATCATGAAATCATGAAAGCACGAAGTCAACCAACTTCTGGATTTCAAAGAGGACTGAAGAGTAAGCTTTTCTATGAAGTAATATAAAAAAACCTACAGTGGCAATGTTGCAAATGAAGACCTAATTTTTGGAGTTCTCATAGACCCGCTGTGCTTCACTTTGTCCTGAAAAAAGTGTTTTCTAGCTCATACAGTTGCTTTCATAGTTAGGCTGTCCAATAAGTAGAAACAATAACTTTGTGTGCACTCACACATCCCTAATTTTTTTCGCGAACTCATTTTCTGTTCTAAACACCTTTTTAAAATTCCTGTAATATCTTTTCAACCTTTCTTTCTGACAAAATACTACAGTCCAATCAGCATTAAACATACATTTGCTTAGCTCTAAAGGTCATTCAATAGTCACACACCAAACTACCTTTAAAGGTAAAGCAGAGCTTGAAAACATATCTGAAATGTATTTCCTCAGATGACATTTGGCTAGAAATCCTATGCAAAATTTAAATTATTGTTTTAATATCAGGCACACCCTTCTTATTTCTTAGAGACTCTTAGATATTTTATACTCACAAGGAACTTTCCTTACTGCAGGCAAATAATACAAATCCTACTTACTGGCTATACTAAAAATACAGCCAAAGGAAATACACTACAACATTCTGCATGGAGTATGTGTTCACATGCCAAAACTATGGAAAGTTGTAATTCTTTCTATCTTAGGTGGGCAGAATTAATTTCAGATTTGATCACCCTGCTGTGTATCGGGATGACTGATAAGGAGGCGCAGAATAACCGCATTAACAGAAATCTGACAGTGGCTCATTAACAAGACATGCAGGCCAGGCCTACACCGATGATTCCAAAAACATCTGCCACAAACTGGAATGGAGCAGCTGTATCCATATTGACGAAACGTAAGACAGCAGAGTATCAGTCTCTTTCAGATAACACATGACATCTGCTCAAACAAAATTACATGCCACCGTGTTAATTGAGGACCCCAGTTTTCCAATTCATGATGGGATTTAGTTGTTTCATTAGTTACGAGCCAAAGGTGAACATTAGAAGCTAGAATCCTAAAAATCCAAACTGCAGCCATTTCTTGATGCTGTCTTCAGGGAGTACCATCTTTGACTTCATGAAGAAGAAAGTGTAAAGAAGCAGCTTTAAAGAAGACAGTTGAATATTTCAATACAGAGACAGTACTGCCAAGCTGTGAAAACGGTTCTCTTTCAGAAACCGTACACTACAAAAATGTAAAGAAATGTACTGGATACTGATAGTCCACTACCAAGCAGTTACAAACTAGGGCCAAGCACGTGCTTTGGTTTTACGCGAAATAAATGGTTCCTCAATCCCAAAGGAAAAATTACAGTGGAGAAAGGTAAGTAAGAATTTAAGGCCTTGCAGGACTGGAATTTTAAGACTAAAAACATCTGAAATACCAAAAAAATAACTAGTGACTAACAAAGTGCATCTGTAAAAAAAAACTCAACAAAACAACATAAACCCCCCAAAACTACTGAAGAAATAGTAACAGATCACAGAGCTGAATTACTAGGGTAGATCTACCAACCCAGAATTATAAAATGTGTGAAACTTTTCTTTTAGGGACCTGAAGAACACACTTTGTCATACTACCAATAAAGTTGGTGGATTTCGTTGCTTCTATGTCCCAAAGATGAAGATTTCAGCAAGCGCTTAATTTCTGCCCACAGAATAATTTAAGACAGACTTACAGCAAGCAGTGTGACCTGAAGTCTCTATAGTGGTGAGGGTTCAACAATAAGAAAAACATCAGTGAGAAATTAGTCCCATGGAGTGAAAAAATGGCATAGTATGTTTGTATGAAAAGAATGTGTTATTGGCTGAGCAGCTGAGTCATGCAAAATACACAGCGTTCTTCTCTTGACTCAGTTCCTTTCTGGAAATCATGAAACATTTTTCAATTACTGAGTATTTCAAACATTAAAGATAAAGAAACACAATTCTTATGATGGCTATTACTTCTTAAGTTTGGCAGATAATGGTGACCATTGTCTGTTACCATTTAAAATAGGACAGAAACACACTCCCAGAGAAAAAGGACCGAGCGTCCCCTCAGAATAACAGCCTTGAGAACGAAATATGATGGTTTTAAAAGATAAGTTTTTGTCCTGGTTTGAGGTAAAACTGGACCAATTTTGTTCAGTAACTTTGCTTCTTAGCTGGGCCTCTTCTAACTACTGAAATTAACAGCATATTGTGCAGACAATGTTCGCTCTCTCAGAGTGATAAGACCAATGTTATGGCTGATGTCCAGACGTGGTATGCGGAGAGGCTCTTGCTTATACTTATCACTGTAACACCCAAGGCCAACCAACTTGGTTATTTGCCACATTGGAGTGTTGGAAGCAGAAAAACACAGTGGGGTCCCACCTGCAGGGAGGAGCGGACAGGACAGGTGACCCAAAACTGACCAACAGGGTATTCCATCCCATACGCATCATGCTCAGTATAAAAGCCCTCTGAGGGATCAAAGGGCAAGCAAGGAGTGGGAAGCAGGAGGCTGGGAAGAAAGGAAGCTGGGAAGCTGGGAGCACTGGCTCTGGCTCGCTCCCTCTCTCTTCCTTCAATGGCCGACATCTGAGGAGGACTGTTCGTCCGCCGTTGGTCCCGATCCTGCCTACAGATCCGGAATCCAGTTCCCGTCCGCCACTGAGTCCAGCCTGGGACTGCCCCAGTGCCAGCCGGTGTCGTGATTGTCATCCTGGGAGCTTGATACTGTTTTGTATATATTTCATTATTTTCTTTTTATTTTATTATTAATATTTCATTAAAGTAGTTTAGTTCCTTCTAAACTCTTAAGTCTCTTTTTTTCCTCCTCTGCCTCTCTCTTCGAAGAGGGGTAGAGGGGAGCATCTGTCGGTCCCATCTGGGGTCCCCCACGTCCCCAGTGGGATTTGGCCTAAACCACGACAGTTTTGTGTATTTTCAACAGCAAGTATGCTGCTATGAGGAAAGAGGAAGTAGCATTGAAGGAATTGCCTTTTTGTTTTCTAGTCAATCCAGATTTAAAGCTTTAAATAGCTTAAGTACTTGTTAAATATATTTTGAAACATATCAAGGGCAGACTATTTATTTATTTAAGTGCCCTTATTAAGAAAAAACATGAGCCTATACCCTCTTCAGCTGTGACCAAAAGGAACAACCTTGTCTCACCTTACCACGTATCAGGTTTACTTCTTGGATGTTGGTCTGTCTTAATGTCTAGAAAAACGATCTGCACTTGAAGACCATGGCAGTATCAGTAAAACCCAAAAGGACTACCAACTACCAAGTTATAAGAACATTTCCCATTTTTACACGTGATGTACTTTTAAAACTGAAGAATGAAAAGTGTTGCAACAGAACATTTTACTTCCTAAAAATATCTGGATTCAGATAGCAACCACAGTCCCCAAGGACACTTACAGACTTTGCTCACCACTGTAAACATCATCTCTGTCATAACAGTCATTTTCTTCCTCAGATTTCATGACAGTCTCTCAAACAAGCAAATGAAAACTGGAAGTAAATCCACCATTTTGGTAATTAATGAAAAGGAAGATAATCAGAACTGCTACCAGATAAAACCTATTCAATTAACCTGTTAAGATTTTTCCATACAAAATATGAAGTCTTTGCAAATATTTGTTATTTTGAAGTCAATTACCACAGAATAGTTCCTCTTCTCCAATAAAAGTTCTTGCTTCTCTTACTTTGAATCTATCCTAATTATTTAATAAGAGCAGCTATGGTTATCTACGTTCTGGAAGTCCTCTTTAAGTGGACTGAAATGTATGAAGATAGGAACAGCTACACTTTGTCAGACGGTCCAGAGTTATATCCCTTATGCAAGGAAATACCAGATGTTCACAGAAAAGCACAAAGAAGAAACTGCCGTAAGTTACAGACTTGCAAAGATATTTTTTGTCTTCCCATAGCAAGACTGAAGCAAGTACTGAAGTATGAGAATTTGCCCTTGCTGAAAGATATTTTTGTTCTTACATGAAAATCTAATTATTCCTCGAATCCTATACCCTGTTCTGCTTACTGTGTGCTTCCCTTCCTTGAAAGTATGATCCACAGGAAATCTGAAATATGCTCCTAGAATTTTATTTATTAAATATTTAAGGTTGTCTTCTTGTTTATTAACAAAGTACTTATGACTTTAAAAAAAAAAAAAAGAAACAGCCCAAAACTTTTTGCAGAGAACTTGGGCTTTTTTTTTTTCCCTTCCCTCCAGCAACATATGGCAACATCTGTTGTCTCCCTGCTGGACAAGGACTTGTTAGCATTGACTCCTTTGCTACCAAAACTTCTTAAAGTGGCAAATAGAAAAATTCAGGTGCAATTAAAAAGAAATATATACACACACATAAATACATGCTTTCAAGTTCTTGCAGTTTTGTATACTGCACGAACATGCAACTATTTCTCTAAAATCAACAGACTGAGTATAAGGCCCATCAAGACTTTCTTGTTAAGGAAACGCGTGCTGGCTTTTGCTTATTGTTTGACTATCATACAACAAACTGCTAATAGGAAGATATTCTCATTTTGCAAAATTAGAGTAAGGAGTAGACACTTCAAGTTTCAGACATTTATTAAGCCTCATCAAAACACTTTCAAACACATGACCTAGTGAAGCGTGAGGCAAATTTGATTATTTCCTGGATGATTAAGCATGACAATTGTGCGGACGGCTTCCGGAAGACCTTTCTGTGCAGCTTATGGAGATGAGTGTGTTGTTCAGAAATCAGGACGGTCCTTTTTCAGTCTACTGTAGTCTACATTAACCGAGTAGAACTAGGAAAGAGAGTGGGGGGGGGGGGAGGAAATTAGTAGAAGCTTGACTATCCATTTTCCATAGCATTTACTAAAACACACACATCATTTGAACTCACGTCAGGAAACTAAAATCATAGTTTGAGTCTGTACACTAGACAATAATAAAAAATAAATAAATATCTTTGAAGGGCAGTAACTTTTTAATATTATCTTCATTCTGCATACAGTATTAGAAGCTCTGCGTTTAAAATAAGGCAGTGCTCATGCCTACAACTAAAACCCCATAGTACCTCTTCTTCAATCCCCAGAATTTAAAGTCCATTCACAGGAAGTTCTTACAGTACTGCTGGGTTTATCCTTTTTGCCCAAAATCTATGTGCACCTGTATACCACAGGCAACACCTAGCTTGCCAAGTGGCACAAAGCACAGTGTGTGCAAACAGTGTCAGAAGGGAACATTTAGAGCAGTGCTGCAAAAGCCAAGTTTGCATCTAGAACTGCAAGGTATGACAAGAAGGAAGGAAAGTAAGAACAGATCCTTTCACACTTTCAGTTTATATTAATAAAGTTGGATCCCATTACAAACAATTCAAAACAGCCCAAATAGTCACAAAAGCAACGAATTTACAGACTAAAAGCATATTTTGGCATCCCAGCCTGACTGGACATCAAGCATGCGGTGCTACAGTTTTCCTTTAAAAGAAAGAAGTAAGAAATATTTATCTATTAACTTGATTATTTTTAGTTACACCCAAAATTTATTAACTACCTCAGAGAAAACAAAACAGCCTACAGCATATTCAAATTACAGCTTTCTGTGCAACTCCTACAGTAATGATCAGGTCTTCAACTCTTTTCCTTGGCAAGACTAAGGAAGTTTATACGACAAAGAGAAGTTTACAAGAAGAAAACCGATTTCATCAAAAGCTAAAACTTGTTGTATGAGAGCTTTTTACTAAACTCAGTTTAAGAGTATCTGCCTTTCCATTTCCCACAGTGCAGATTTGGAAAAAAAATCCCCAATGATACACACACCCAAATATGGTAAACCCTGAGGTTGTGTTTGCATGCTAAGACAGAAGGGGAATGCTACACAAGGCATGCACTCTTTAAAAGAATTTGTGCTGCGCAGTATGTTGAGTTTGCCTCTTTTAGATATTTAAGAAACAGCAACATTCCAGAAGCAGCAATGAAAACAAAGTATTATGTTCTTCCTGGACCTTTAAGGGAACTGCAACGTATTTTATTTTGCAGTGTGGGGTTTTTTTTGCTTATTTCAAGGATTTGAACAGTAAATATGGTACTGAACAGACACCAGCTTTGAAAACATAGCAGGTTTGCCTTTTCAGTGGCTTGAGGATAATCTTAAAGTATTCTTAACAGGAATCTATTATAATACTTTAGTAAAACATGACAAAAATATGATTTCTGTAAGCTACCAAATGTTTTACACATCTTTTCCTGCTTCCTCATTAGTTCAATGAAATAACTTGGGTACTACTTAAAGAACATTTGTATTGCATCCAGTTACTTACAGACAATTGTTTTGTTTTCCAGCAATCAACTGTAGAACTGAATTATTTTTTATGTTGAACACATTTTCCTGCTTTGCTTCTCATGAGTACGGGCCAACAGTTCAGAGCTTAGAAAGCTTTATTTCAGAATTTATGAGGTTTCGTCTTTCTCCCTGTAGTTTATTCCTGAGTATTATGGGCTAGTATATTCTTCCTCTCTCATAGAATTCCTTTTTTTCTCACAGTGCAATATATACAGCTGTGTCCCATTATCAACCAACTCCAGGAAAGTTTAGAATCCCAAACTCAGCTCCCTCTGCTCTGAGTTCTAGAGACAAACCAGTGCTGCAGAGCAGAGGAAGTACATCACTCATTCAGCTACATTCCAATATACTCAAACATCCTAAAGCAGTAGGCAATACCTTTGATATTATGTTTCCTAAAAAATCTGTATTTTTCATTTTACCTTGTACTGGTCACTGGGAGACAGTTTGTTCCAAGGTTCTGGATTATTTTTCTTGTCCCAGCTATTGAGAGAAATGCAAGATATGAGAACATGTTAAGAGAACCACACCACCTTCAAAATAAACAAAATTCCTATGGGTGCTGTGATTAACAGGCCATGGAGAGTCACCCATCCAAGTTTCACAGAACACGACACAGTCCTTTGTCAGCAGTCTCTAAATATCACATGGCAAACAAACAATTCCCCTAATTAAGGAAATCTCCACACAGTGCCAGTGACAGTGGAGAAAGACATTAAGACCTCCAGAAACATAAAGACCAAGGCAATGAAGTTTACTTTAATATACGCAGCAAAAGAAGTGGGCGTTGTGAATTTTTTTATACATACCAGACATCAGGGTTGAACATTGCCAAGCGCATGAGATACAGGCCTGCGCCAATGCCTCCCGACCCAATGATCAAAAACAGAGGGATCAACTAGAAGAAGAAAAAAAACATTAAATGTCATACCGCTACACACCAAAATAGTGTTATTACATAGCATTTCTGACTACAGCAATGACAAACCAAAGAACAAGCTCACAAACTTTGAACCATAATGCAAGGCCCTCTAAAAATCCTGATAGGACCTCCCTGTGTGCTGGACACCCCTGGGGTCAGAGAGAAACTAGCAGCTACAAAGAGGCAGACGTGATAAAAATACTGCTACACGCAGAACAACCAAACATCCCATAACAGCACGTTTGACAGAAACAAACATCAGTCCCTCCACTGCCCAAAACAGCCTCTACCATCCGTACCCCTGACCGTAAAATAAGAAGATGAGAGGGGGGAGAGGGAAACAGATGAGCGAGAAAAACGGAAGAGCCACCCCGAGCCTTGCTGCTGCAGCATGAAAAAGGTCCAACGCATCCTCGAAGAAAAAGGGGACCTGACGGTGTCTCGCCGAGCAGCCCCGACCCACCCGCGGGGCCGCACACCCAGAGGGAAAGGAGACGCAAGAGCGAGGAGGGGGTCGACCGGCGGGGCCGGGGCC
>VZSZ01007640.1:46646-69222 GCA_013398815.1 Ibidorhyncha struthersii
TCCGGCGTTTGCCTGTTCGCTCTCCGCCGCGGCTTTTCGCCCCTCCCCGCCCGGCGCTCCGCCGCCGCGCCCCGCTCCGACACCACCGAGCGCCTCGGGCTTCGCAACGCCCAGCCTTAGCGCGGCCCCGGCCGGCAGCGCCCCTCGGGGAGCAGGCACCTGCCGGGGCACCCCGGACCCGCTCCGTGGCGGGGAGCCGAGCAGGCGCCAACGCCGCCTCGCCCCTCCCCGCTCCGCCGCCCAGAGCGGTGCGGGCAGCGCCTGCGCTGAGGGCAGCGCGTGGCGGCGGGGCGCGAGGAGCCTCCAACGGCCGGTTACCTCAGGGCCGCCCGCCGCCTCTCCTCGGCGCTCTCCCCTCACACCGCCTTCGAGCCTCTGCCGCCCAGACCGGGGCCAGAAGCCGCCGCAGCCTTCCCGAGGGGCGTCTGGCCTCTCCTCGGTGGCGGCCGGGCTGCTCTGAGGGGGTGCGGCGGAGTGTGGGTGTACAGGGGGTGGCCCCCGGCCTTCCCCTGCTTCTTTGCCAGGCAGACCTCGCTGCGGAGGTCTGTCTTCACCGTCAGCCGGGGTGAAAGCTGAGGGGGTGGTTTAACGGTGAGGCAAGAGAGTTAGGGTTTCGTTGTCTTGAAAAGGATAAACGAGTGAAATGAATAAAAAAAACTGCCTGGTTAATTATCCTGGTACAAATCTGGGTGGCAAAAGTTGGGTGCGCATGCAGTGTTGAGAGAGACCTTTCGTTTTTAAATCTAACATACACGTGATACACAGTGAAAAAATCACATATGGCAGAGAGTTTTACAGTGAAATGTTACATATTTTGGCCAGGGTTGGGTTGAATTTGATAGGACGAGGGGGGATGGCTTTAAACTGGAAGAGGGTAGATTTAGATTAGATATTAAGAGAACTTTTTTCTGAGGGTGATGAGGCGCTGGAACAGGTTGCCCAGGGAAGTTGTGTAAGCTCCATCCCTGGAAGTGTTCAAGGCCAGGTTGGACGAGGCTTTGAGCAACCTGGTCTGGTGGGAGGTGTCCCTGTGCATGGCAGGGGGTTGGAACTCAATGATCTGCAAGGTCACTTCCAACCAAAACCGTTCTATGACTCTGTGAATTTCATTATTTTTCTTGGGTAATTCTAAATGAGCAACAGGACTACTTACTGTATAATACTAAGTGTCCGAGTGCCGCCCTAGTTTGGTTTCCATTGCTGTATATCTTATTTAATACAGAATTGGGAAGCTAATGCCTATCTTAGGTTCACCATCTGCTTTGATGTATGATTTCTTTTGCAAAAGATAACCCAAAACATAAGTTTGCACGAACGTCAACATGCTACTAACCTAAGACAAGAGTCCCTTTCCTCGGTTAGAAGCAGAATAACTTTACATGAATGCTAATGGTTTGTGTGCATGTATATCAAAGTAAAATTTTGAAGTAAAAAATAATGAAATGGCAGCGAATAAATGTATTTAAGCAAATGGATGTCTTTTATTTCACTTACTAGTTTCACGGACTGTCTTCTGCTTATTTTCAAGAATTGCCTCAGATTGTCCCTGTCACGATAAATTCTAAAAAGTCATATTCCTTGCTTGTCATTCCATAATCCAGCCTTTCTCAGTTTGCCAGAGCCAGTATAATTTGGCTAACTGGTAACCAGGGAGAAGACAATCATGGTGGCAGTTGGCCATATTCAGTAACTTGTACAGATACATTTGACAAGTCATTGGATGACATCAGAAAAATTATAACAGCTTTTTCTTTGGAGCAATGCAATCCTATCACTTGTCTCCCTCATTTGTTTCAGAGTTGATAAACAGAAAGGGAACATAGTGTGCTCCAAGAGTCTTGTTAACCGTTTCAGTATGCATCGTGGTGGGGACAGTATTTTTCCATTTTTTCCAAATGAAAAGAGCAATTTGCCCATGCAGTTAAAAGTTTTGAAAACAATAGTATCAGTGCTATTTCTTTTAGAAGACAGAAATACCTGAAACCTCCAAGAGTAACTTGGAAGGTTACGCTGCTCACCCACTAGTGCAGTAGCTGAACTTTCCACCATCTATTTGGATCACAGGAAATATCAGTTGCCGAAGCAGCTGCAGGGTAACCTGGGAGAGACCAAAGGGTAGATGGATAGCCAGTAGCTATGTGAGGCTGCTCAGCAAAACTCACCTCAGATTGAAACAGTCTGCTTTCTTCTGTGCCGCTGACATAAGGCTAAGTGGCAGAAATTCAGAGACTTTGAGCAGCCTCTTTCTACGCTACTAGGGAAGACTATTAGGATTTCCACAAGGCATGTCTTGAGCACCTATTTTTAGGAAATACATCATGTTTTTTATATGCTTCTCAGTATATTTTTTTCCCCCCAATGATTTATACTTTTGCTGGCTTCTTGTGCTTTTATGAATTTAAACAGGCATAGTACCTGATCAATTTGCAAAATTTGCCATGCATTTTATGGGCTTTCATAAATGTTAACCATTGTGTACATCAGCTTTTATTGCCTGGGATGTATGGCTCAGCTGGTTCATTGTTCATATACATGTCTTATTATTTATGTAACTTGGACTTCTGTGATGTTAATAAATTTTACAGACAAAAAAATTAAAGTGTGAAAACAAGCAGAAAAAAGATTTTTTCATCAGAAATCATGAGTTAGTATTCTTAAAGTACACCCAGTGCAAGCATCGCTAAAAATGCAATCTCTCAATTGCTTGGCTTGGTGAAATTGTGCATATAAACTCAAGCCACCTCATGGCATCTTGATGGTGCATCCGTGGTTCCTAGAAATACCTACTTAGCTGCCATGTTTGTGTGCTTGAACTATATTGATATGATTATATAAATTGGATGTGTTAATTTATAGTAATGCTGCCAATATATTGGCCATACTTGAAGACTAACAATTTTCTGTTACTTGTCAGGAATCCATCTGTTCCCTTACAGAGAGTGAACAGTAGATAAAGGTAGAGAATTTTACCACTCTCTTATCTGTCGCTTAGCTACTCAAGCTGAAAGTAAACACATTTATTTCCTCTTAAAATTTGGTGTCTTTGTGTTCACACCTGACAATTAAATTTATGATGCTTTAGTTAGGCTAGTCACTTCTTTTATTCTGAGTGAAGTTATTTTTGTGTAGGTTTCTGCTTTTTAAATAAGTGGATCCATAAATCCTTCAGGTATTTTGGCAAGGTTTTGTGATGAACCGGTCCATTAAGAACTAAGGGGCTAGATTTGAAGTAGTGCTTAGCACTGCTGAAAATCAAGTCCTCGGGTTATTCCGGTGCTTTATCATTTATTTTTTCCTCTTTTCTTTTGTTCTCCTGTACAGCCTCACCTCATGCCTTCTGTCTCTTGCTTGTCCTTCTTTGATTGCTATCATAGCTTGTTCCTATCCTTAGGCTCATTTGAGCTTTTAGTTTCAGAAACTTTTCTTCTATTCCAGATGCTTTGTCTTTATATTTGGTAGCCTTACTGTTTCTAAAGCCTTTCTTCTCTAAATCGTACCTGTTATTATGAGTCATATATCCACAGATTTCTACACTGTTTAACATCAGTTATTGTGTGCTTCATTTTTGTATATTAAAAGCGATCGATTTTAGCCACAGATATAATCATGCCTGATCTCCTGAAGAACAGGAATATGGAGTTGTAACAAAATAACAGGTTATGTGAAGAATTGCACTCTTAAGGTTTGACAGAATCAGTCGATTAAAAACCAAATCAACAGAGACATAAATATAGTCACTTTGAAGTTACATTTTAATTAGAGAAAAATTAGACAAAAGTTAATTTTAATTAGAGAAAAATAGAAAGGAAAGACTACTAGATTTGGAGATGCTCCAATTGGTCACAGATCAAGAAACTAAATTCATTGTGAATTGTCCTATATCATCAGGATATTTCTCTGCTAATCAGAATACTGTATAAACTGAGGATTTTCTGTACGACATACCAGTTTTGGTAGAAAGGCAAAGACTTTTAAAAAAAATTCTTAGCAGAGAAAAGGAATTGTAGGAGAGCAAAATGTATTTTAAAAATTTGAAAAAGGTAAAAACATGCATGTAAACCCTGGCTTACATGCAAGAAATACACAGGGATTTTTGTGATTTTTTTGTGGTTTGTGATTTTTTTAATGTCTTCTTGTTCCCATTTGTATGTCTGTTCCCTCTGCTGTAAGTGCTTCTGTTCCTTTCTCTGCACTTAGCTGTAGGCAACAGCAGAACAGGATATATCTACACACACCTATGCCAAACCCGTTTGGAGTAGTCTGTTTACATCTTCCTTAAAGTCTGACTTATATTTGGTTTTAACACTGTGAAATGGAGTGGCTGCATGTTCTGTTCTTGCATCCCTGGTCTAAGGGCAGTAAGGGAACTTCGGGGACTGAGGGGCAGTAACATTGCAATATAGCATCTTGTCATAAAATCTTCCATTAAGTGTAAACATTGTAAACATTGTAACAGTTCTGAAAAAAAAAAAAAGGTAAGAATTTCAGTATGTTACAGATAGTTAAGTCAAATGTTATGTTTACAAAGAGAAAAAATTGAAAGAAAAAATTACGGATATAGACCAGATTTTTTTTTAAACTGCAACAAAAATATGTGTAGCATTTAAAAGAACTATGCTGAAAGGAAAACAGCTCCTGGAAATCTTGAAAACTAACAAAATACAAGGGCTATAACAAAGAAATAACAAAGAACAAATGGTACTGAATAAATGGTACAGAAATAGTCTACTTCTCTCATTTATGCCTGTCAAAAGTATGGGTTGATAAAGATCTTAGCATTATAAGTACATTACTATTTTATTTAAAAATACACCTGATTTCAGTTGGGATGAGTTTATATAAAGACATGTTATGCAGGATAATCTGCTAGCAGCCATATAAGAAAAATTTCTGTTAAATAAGGGTGCTGGGGATCTGGAAAAGAAAAAACTTGGCGACAGTGGTTGTATGTTCTATTACTAAGGGAAGAATCGTTTCCTAGAGTTTCTAATCTGCTCAGCAAGTCAAAGAATAATCTTCTATTAAGACAGAAAAACTTTTTTTTAGTTCATTTGCATTTATGTATATAACTTATGATTGTTACTTTATATTACACATACAAATTTTATTTTACAGTGCTATTTGTAAACTTAAAGATATTACCCCTAATGTACAGAACTTCTGTAATATGACACTTTTATTAAGTGTACAGCTATATAGACTGCATTAAAGTAATTATAATTATTTTAAAGCAAGTAAATCCTTACTTTAAAATAAAGGCTTTCATTTTAAAATGAAAATAAATAATGCTTTTACACAAAGAGAGTGAATATGTGAATATGTGCTATTTAGCAAAAGTGAAACTGCCAGTAGGAAAATGAAGCAAGGATTTCTTTAATCTTTCTTTCTTGAAGTTAAACATCTTCTGGCAAAATGTGGATGTAATTACAAGTATTTAAAATTTTTTCCTTGAACATAATTTTTATAAAATCCCAGTTCCTCAGCTGTCATAAGTTGTTATTGGTGAAACAGCATAAAAAATTTAGAGGGAAGTTCTTTGTTTGTCCATACAGAGTATAAAAAGAATCATTGGCCAGGACGTTTCTTAGCATAAAAATGCTCTTGTCCATTCCTTCCATAGAAAACTTACTGAAGTGTGTATTTCGCAGGGAACCAGGTGGCTATATGGGTTGTTCATAATGGAATATTGAAGTTTTTTACCCGTCAGTTAGCAGATTCAAATCTGTCTCCATTCTGTCTCTTTAGAGATTTTGGAGCAGCATGGGCTGAGACAGCGGGAAGCACCTCAGGTAACGGATCCCGCAGGAGCAAACAGGTTAAAGCAGCAGCAAGAGTTCTTCTTAGCCTACTGAAAATAAAAACATTCCAGTTGAAAGACTTGAGTAGTTATGGGAGAAAAAAAGAAACAGAGCTGTGTAAGAGTAGTAAGACATTCCAAAATGGATGAAAATATTCAGGTTTTAAATACCAATATTTATAAAATGTATGGGTTTTTTTAAATGTAATATCATTCCGTGACTATTAGGAACAGAAAGGAAGAGAATGACATGGCAAAAGGAGAACAGCTGAGAATCAAATACTTAAAAGGAACTAAATTGTGGTCCCTGCTTACTCTCTAGTTTCAAGACAGCAAATGAAATAGTGGGTCTTTATACTTAAAACATATTTTGTTTTAAATGATATAATCTGCTAAAAGTTAGGATGCAGAAGTACAGGCCCCACACAGCTTGCACCTGACTGGAAGGCTTGAATCTGGTTTAGAAGTGGTTTTGTCAGGTTAGGTTAATGGTTGGACTTGATGATCTTAGAGGTCCCTTCCAATCTCAACAATTCTATGATTCTATAGAAGACCGCAAGAATTTACTGGAGTGATTCCCCTAAAAACTATGCTGATTCAGTGCCCTTTTACAGGTAATCTCTTTCCCATGATTGCAGCCATAGATGGTATTTCCCTGTAAGCTGCTCTTGGATTTGATTAGAGAAAACATCTGAACTCTATAAATAAAAGGTAAGTTTAATGGCTCAATAGAAAGTTAAAATTTTCACTAAAAAAATAAACAGGACTGGTGCCTGGAACAGTTTTTAACTAGGTGCTGCTTCAACTATTTAAGGACTTGTTAGAGACACATTAAAACTGCTGCTGTTTCTGATGCCTGTAACTGTCTTAAGGCTTTTGTTCTTTCATGTTAATACAGGAGGTTAAAGGATGCTTTTTAGTTCCTCCTATGGAGTAAGGAGAAGCACACTTGAATAACGCTTCCAGGACCATTCTGTGCTGTTTCTTTTACATATGCTGGGGAAGAAATAGATAGTCCTTACAAGTCCTGTGCTCTGATGTGCAAAATTTAAGCTAGCCTTTGATTAATCTTTTGTTTGCTTATAGTTTTACCAAAGTTTACTCAAATCGCAGCTGATTTTCTTTATGCTGGGAATCTACACTGACTGAGACAAGTAATGAATTTCCAGGTCTGGCATGACAATCAGGTTCACGCTACCAAAAACTAATGGCTAATTATTTATAAAAATCTGATCAGAGTTGGCTCTCTGAATAAAGCTGTTTTCCTTTACCGGAAAAGAATAACTTGGTATTGACAGCCCTTTCCAGGACATATTGCTGCTTATGAGAAACTGATGCAGCTCCCACAGGAGTGACTCAAGCAGACAGTCGGGGAACAGAGCAAGCTGCTTATAAGCAGCTTCTGAAATGTAAAAATACCGCCCCCCCCCCNCAAAAAAAAAAAAAAAAGATAATTGACTGTGCAACAGCTGTAAGGAATGATATATGACACCTCACGTTCACTGTGTATTCCAAACATTAAGGAGAACAATATAATGTTAACAAAGAAACATGAAAACAGCATATGTTTACAAAGTATTATTATTGCTGTGGCATTGTCTGCACAAGCTGTGCCAACAAAGGATTACACAGTTAGAAAAGTATAAATAGATTTTGTATTCTAATTTATTTTTCCGTATTTTTTTCTGTAATGTAGAATGTCAGTATTTTAATGGAAACACAATTTATAGAAAGAATAAGGCTCCCAAAGCTAACAGTTTCAATAAGCCAAAACTTGTTCTTATTTAAGACAGTGATAGAGCCTTTAGAGGACAGGATGAGACATAATTCTGATCAAGCTATTTTCCACAAACCTAGGCTGGAGAAAATCTCATCTGTCTTCCACTAACATGAGTCGTATGCTTTTTTTTTCTTTATGGAAAGGGCAAAGAGGGATTCTTGCGATTTATGAACAGGACAGATACTGCTATTTTGGAAGTAAGAATGTTATTCGTGCACTTTCCAGAGAAAACATTATTCGCCTGTCTTTTCTGCTGCAGTTTTTAGGCAAAGGTTAATGTTTGCAAAGTGGAAGAGTTTACTGAATAGAATTTGCAAAGGAATGTTTTGCAGGTAGTTTAGAAATCCAGTATGTTTTATGCATTGCAGCAAGAAGACACACGTCAATTCAACTGCTAATACCAGATGACAGAACGATTACTGATTACTTTAGGAGTCTTTGATTATGTTGCAGATCTTGACACTGTTGGGTAACGCAGAGCCATCTCAAAAGCACGAATGTGGAGCGTGTTTTGCTTGTGCTTCAGTGAATGACAGTGCTGTGGGGGAAATACGTTTCAGAAAACTTTAGAAATGCAGAAGTTAGGTGTTTAGTTTAAGCAAGTCCCCCTTCTGAAATCAGTAGAAAGATACAGGTGGCTCCCAGAGGCAATGAAAAGTAGAGCTAGAATAAATCACTCTTTCAGGATGTCATCCTTGGCCCTTGCCAAAATCACTGGAGATACAAGCTGATGCGCAGGGATAGACTTCAGTTGCATTTCAGAAGATGTTACTGGATAAACCTCATAAACCTCAAACCTCAAAGCTTTCATTACCCTTCAGAGCAAAACCAAGATACCTGCAGTATCTTGGTATGAACCTGGTAAGACCTGGACAGCTTGTGCAGAACATCTAATAATATCTGTGTCTTGGTATTGTCACACGGTTCACACTGTGCAAAAACATTAATCTTGGGGTTTCTCCTACATGGGCTATGATGTCAGACACTGAAGGGGCTGATCAGTTTTGTAAGCAGCCTGATTTTGCAGACAGTGGCATTTATAACTGAGGATAAACTGTTGATATCTTGGCAGTGGTTTAAACCTTTTCCTGGCATTGCCTCGTGAAGTACAATTTAGACATAAACAAAATCTGCATGGAAGGGCATAGTGCCAGGTTCTTGTAAAGAAGCAAGTAGTGGATCTCCAAGCTATTGCCCTTTCACAAGTACAATATCTCCAACCATCACATTCACTTGAATCATTAGTACTTTATGCAGATAATTTCTAGCCTAGCGGAATATGAAACCCAGTCGCAGCTTGCCTCCTTTCTGGGTATTCACCACTAAATAAATATACTGTACTCTACTTGGGAGAAAGGAGATAGACCATGTTTCAGCTTGGATGCCAATTGAAGTGATACATTGTACTCTAACTCATCTGCCACAAATTTTGAGAAACAACATTTTTTTTTTCTGTATATGCATTTATCTAAATTAGTACAAAACTCAGTGTTCTGTTTCTAAGAATACAAAGTATCTTATGATCTCTCATGAATCACAAAAGCTTTATCAAAAGGTGCATGAAAGTAATTTCTTTGGCTACTCTTGAGTTTTACTTGTGTTTTTTTTGAAACTTCTACTCTTAGCGATTGTGTGATGTACCACATATGAAGAAGTAGTATTCCCATATTATCATTTCTTTAAATACAATTTCATTTAAATGTAGGGAATGGTATTATTATATTTATGGGAGAAGGAGAATAACATGTTTTGATGTGTGACTGAGCTCATCCTCCTCCTTTGAAGGGTATATACAGCATTTCTGTAAGATTCACATTGTGTGACTGCATGAAATACATACCTGTAATAAGACTTCTGAGCAGGATTTTCTTATTTTATTTGAACAGCAGTCTGGACTGAAATGAAGATGATGTGAAGGGGAAAACTACAGCATATCTTGGTATTTTTTCTTATATGTACTAAGACATCAAAAAATTTTCTTTGAGAATAGGCAGAACATAAGAGTTAGCAAATTTAATTAAAAAGGAGTTTCTTAAAGTACTTTCTTTTTTTTCTGTGAAATGCCTTTTCATCTTATATCACACAAGAAATCAGATTAAAGACAACAGAATGTTCTGTTTGTTTACTTGCTTGCTTCAGAGCATCCTTGGTCCAAAAAAAGTTGACTCCTGTCTTTCACTAACCTATTTGTCTGACTAACTTACAAGCTTGTATACTTTGAGATGTTACTCCATTGATGCTGTCTCTGCCCATCTGTTTTTCCTCTCTGGGACTTGCCCTTAAGAATCACCTCCTTCAGGCTGCCATCCCTATTTACGAAGACATAAGCAGAACACTAACACTTGTGTGAAAGAGCTGTCTTAACAAACACGTGTAGTACTCCTAAGGTGTTCAGGCACCCAATACTCTTGTCTTTTCTCCATGGAAGGCAGAACAGATGTGGATGAAATGAATACGTTTAAAAATTGATATCTTCTGCAAGCATCATTTAAAATGCTGGGGCTCTGAAAAGCAATACCCATGACAAAAATATGTCTCATAGGAGATACAGTTTACACAACCTCTCCAAAGAAGAATCATTGCTAATTAAAAAAAAAAAAAATCATGTAAGGAGGCCAGTCTAGAGATGAACTGTTTGGTTTTGTTTTTGTTTTTTTTTTTTTAAGTAGAATAAATAAGCCTTTAAAAGAACAATCTGTCTTACCAAACTTGGATTCAGTATATTTGTTTGTAGGGTAAAATGAGCTTTGATTATAACTTGGCCAAACTGAAATGACTCGTGATTGAAAATTAGAACATTCCAATGCAATGCCTTTTAAAGGAAGTAATCCACACTGCATCTTCTAAAGAAACAAATCAGGACAGTGGGAATTTTTGCTCCCTGTCTCTCCCTCTCCGCGCCTCCATTTGATCTGGGAGGGGAGGAAGCATGATTTTCAAAGACATAGTTCTTTTAAATCGACTTGCTGGTATACTGTTTCATGACCACGGAAACTGGAAGAGAGAGAAGAGCCATTTGAGGGGCCACAGAAAAGACTCTGTACTGTGGTTCCCCAAATCTTTTTCCTTTAGAGCCACCCTGAGTCAGAGAATACAAATAAATAGTAGTGAGAACAGACAGGTATGTTTTTACTACATGAAACAGTAAAGGATGGAGTGAATCACTAAGGCCAAGGTTAAACAGTCTTTTTAATTCACAGTAGGTCCAAAGTGCTACTTAGAGAGACAGTTTCATCCATCCTGTGCCCTTGGCTGCTTATGTGCCAGCACCAGTTCACATAAAGAGACAAAACAAAAAGTTTCTATCTGGATCAACTCCAGCTCATTGCTAATGCTAGCATAAAGGATGTGATTGCAAAAAGCATCCAGGAGAAGCAAAAGGGAGAAGGGGAATGGGATCATACCCTCTCACTACAGGCCTGACTCATCTGATCACGTAGCTGCCACTGGCTGTGTGTGTCACACCTGATCTAACATGGACTGGTGGTGACCCAGGCAGTCGTGCCTGCTTTCTTCTCTCCCCACGTGTTCCTGTTCCTGTGTCCCTGCCCCTGGGTTGCACTGGATCAATTGGTCTTCGAGCCACAGACCTTCTTGGTAGGGCAGCTTTCTGTCAGATGAAAAAGCTAATCTGGCTCACTGTATGGTTGGATAATTGAGAAATTTGATAAAAGTATTGAGAAGGGAAGATGGCAGATTTCATGTGAAACTGCAGCCTACCATCATTGCGACTAGTGAGACATCATTACGGTTGGACATTCTCATTAAGAAAAACGAACAAACAAAAAGTTATAATCATGTTAGTGCACTTGAAAAGAAAAACTTTTATATTTTAATTTTTACAGCATTTCCTGAGTTTGACAAATATTTAAAGCAATCCGGAAATTCACTCCATGCTGTATTTGATGAGAAAAATCCCAATGGTCTCATGGTTTTCGTTTGTGTTTTCTTTCCCTTTCCAGTAGAAGCACTGAAGGGAGTTTAATCCAGGGTCTCTCATTTCTCCGCTTCTCTTCATCTGGGAATGCAAAGAGGAGAGGAATAAGGAAGGGGCAGGGGATAGCAATCCTGTTACAATTAAGATAAAACTTATGAAACATTTAAGAGGACAAAGACAGGTATGTCTTCAACATCAGAATGTTGTTCCTGCTAAATTTCAGAGACTGTAACAAACAAGACCTCAAAGCTCCTCTATTACAATTTTCTAAAATTAGGGTATTTTCTGTTAAATAATTTAAATACAAGGTTTCTGCTATTTCCCCCTATAATCGTCACAGTGTAATATGGATACTTAATCTGTATAAGCATAAAAATGATCATCACTATAGGATGATATTTAGCATACAAATATCTTCATGGAATATGGAGTAGGATCTTATAGCTAGAACTCCTGCCTGTGTTTGGGACTGGAGGTGTTCAAATCTCTTGAGGATCTGTGGTTTATGAACCAATTACAGCAGATTCCCTCTCCACTCACTACCACTAAACCCTCCAAAACTGAGTACTGCCAAGCTAGGTTTGGAATAATGTAGGAAAAAAAAAAAGAAGTCAGCATTTCTCTTTTTCACATGGAACAGGTCATAACTCTGAGTGTCTGACTCAGCAACATGACAGTATGGAAGAAAATCTGCTTCTTTTTCAGAAGTCCTACAGGATTTCATCCCCATTCTCAAGAAATACTTGAAATTGAGACTGACCTGTGAAATATGATTTTGTAAACATTTATACCTTGAGATATTTGTTTCACAGTAGCCCATAAAACACAATTACACAGAGACTTCTGAAGGTCCAGCTCTAACAGGGACTGTTCTGTGGGGCTCTACCATCACTTAGGAAGGTAAAATCTCTTTCCCTGACTCGCAACATCAGTTCACCTTCCCGCATCTGTTTTCAGGAACTTGTGCTTCTTGCCAAGAAATTGATGGTTGCAGGCCATAAGACTGGCCTTTGCTGTAGTCTATTTTCTCCCCAGCCACAGAATGAGATCAGATCTATCAGTTCTTGCTGCACTTTCCAGGCAAGGAGCCAGTATTTTTGCCATATGCTGCCAGCAGGGTACCTTAACAAAGACTTGTCTTAGCAACTGATTTTCTTTTTTAAAAAACAAAGAAAACTGTACATGTGTCTTGATGAAGTGGGACTCTAAAATAACTGAGTTCCTTTTCTTTTGCAATAAATTGGATCTTAAATCAGCTCAAATTCTTAAAATACAATTTTTCAAGAAAAACCTGCATAATTTGGCAAAACTAGATTAAAACCAAATTCGTTTCTATAAAATCTGTGATGATAAAAGATGTCTTCTGTGTCTTTGCTACACATTGTGCTAATTGGTGACATAATGAATATTAGGAAAAGAGGCAAATTGATTCCTAAATGTCACAATTACATTTAACAGAGAGCATTAAAAGCAGTTATTTCCTTTCTTTATTCCTTACTGTTTTTATTATTTCATTATAATTTTTCATAGAAATCCAAACCAGGCCAGCTTAGCTTCTTTTGTTTACAGATAATAACTAAATAGAATTTAAAAGGAAGCTATAGAAACCCCTTCAGTAGAATTTATTTTGTAGCAATTCACAAAGATTTTTGTCAGTATAGCTGAAGCATCTTTTGTCCTCAGGGAGACCAAAATAAGATTGTATTGGAAAAGCTTTATGTGAGAAGGGTCGTTGACACTCACATTCAGAGTAATTATTCTTGTAAAATTAATTAACTTCTTTTTTAAATCCGAGCCCTTAGAATACTTCCCATTAGTAGCAGCAGGTCTGTGCTTTTTATGTTCATTGTGGCAGATGTTCTTTACATCCCAGATTTTTTCAGAACAACAGAATGGTTTGATGGATGAAAGGCTGCATCTGAAAAAAGTGTATCAGTCGGCGTCATTAAAAGCCTGAGCCAGAGCCCACTGAAATCAGTGGGAATCACTGGCTTATGTTCACATTTTTCATATCTTGTTAAGAGGGACAGAGTCTTGATTATTAAAAAAGAATGGAATGACATTCTTTACTTGTATTGCACATAATTTCTTTCTCCAACAGTGAGGAAGAGAAAAATGTGTTGGTGGAAGAATCTGTCATTGCACGTATAGATGGCTTGGTTTGTGACCCCAAGAGGCTTGCAGGCTTGCATAGTGACTACCAGGTGGCAAACCCCCTTGAGGGGTCTGGATAGGCTCCTAAGAAATGCTGTGAAGGGGTAACTGGTTGTGGTGCACCAGTACTATTGACAAAGGGAAGAACATTTGAGCAAACGAGGAAGCTAAAGACTAAGGTTTCTATGATAGTATTTTGTAAAATGCTTCTTGCCATCCTTGGGACCATGAGAAGAGGTGGAAAGGCAGATTTTTTTTATGACCTTGATTGGATAATATAAGTAGGAAGAATGCACATTCATCACAAATCAAAAACAGTTTCAGAATAAAGGGAGTATTTTATCTGAAATTCATCTGAATGAGGTGTCAGGGAGCAGCAAGAGGGAGCTGCTCTGTAAGGGAAGGTGAACGAGGAGCTGGTGCTGACAGCAAGGCAGAGAGGGCACAGTGCCAAGGCCCAAAGAAAAAGAGCAGAGCAGGTCTGGTGATGATAACCAGGGTCAACCAGCAGTTTGATGACTGCCAGCCAGGTATGTAGCGATGAGGCAAGGCTACAGTAAGTCAGGATCGGGCAAGATCCTGGTGAGACTGGGCAAGGCAATCCAATGTTGCTCAGGCAGGGACCACGGGTAAGACCTGAGTTTAAATGCAGCTCCAGAGCTGCAGACCTCCCCCTGAAAGGCTTCTCCTGGCTCTTTCTCACACAGCTCTTTCTCCAGAGTCTGATCCAAGGTCACAGGGCTGCATCACATCCCTGCTGGTCTTGAGCACTGTCAGCCAAGCTGCCCTAGGAGGGCTAAGAGCCTGTTGGTGTAGGTCCCTAACAAAGAGTGACACTGTGTGATTTTAAGTTTGACACTTAAAATCTGGAAAGTCATAACTGAGCATTTAAACTGGAGACTGTGAAAAACAAGTGCACAAGAACACATGGCTCTCAAATACTAATGCTGCTGGTAAGAAAAACTTGGAAGTTCTGTATCCTCTGGTAAAGGATTGGCCAAGGGACATAAATACTCAGGCAGTAAATAGGAAACTAACTGAGTGTTATTAAAATGGGTTCCGAAGATGATGGGAACTAAACAGAGGTACACATGCTTACAGGCAAACTCTAGAAGTTTAAGGAATAAGATGAAGTAACAGGAATGTCCCCCCTTACTCAAAAAAATGACATAGCAGGTATTGGAAACTTGGTGGGAAGAAGACAATCAGTGGCACACTGTAATATCAAGACAGAAAACATACATGAGATGATAGAATAAACTGTGCCCAGGGCAAAGACATAGTATACATTCAAGAAATCAGAATCAAATGAAATCAACAAATTAACCACCTCACTAAATTTGTATGGATTGAAATTCCAGGCCTGAATTGGACAGTAGTAGTACTGGGTGTCTCTTAATATCCACTCAGAAAGTATGGCAACACAGACTGCAATATTATGAGAAAAATCAGGAAGGCAGCAGCTGTACTGAGGGACTTCAGTTACCCCCCCCCATCGGATTGGATGAACACAATACTGAGATGTAAGCAGAGATGAAAATGTTAGATGTTATGAATGACTCTTTCATGGAATAAGTGGTTAGTGAGCGCACATCCAAAAATACAAACCTTGACTTTGTACTGAATAACTAGTAGGATCTAATAAAAATCTTACTGATGAATTGCTCTTCTCTAACAGTGACCATGTATTTATTCAGCATTCCTACAAAGGCAGCAGATTTCAAAAAATCCACACTTCTTGTGCTCTGCTTCAAAAGGGACGAATAGAAAATGAGGAAGCTTCTTAACAAGATATCTGAAAGGGATGGTTCAAGGAATTATATTCTCATAGGCATGTAAGCTACTGGAGAACGCTGTACTGGAATCACAGCACTAGTGCTTATCACCTATGGAAATGGCAGAGAAAACATAAAAGAAAACTGAAATTGCTTTCCAGCAAAGTCAAGGAGACTACTATAAACAGGAAAGAATCCTTCAAATTGTATTTAAAATAAGAAAATAAAAAGTATCTTAAGCTCTAATAGATTAAATATAAAAATACGATCAATTAGGCAGAATGGGAAAAGCATTTGAGAATCAGCAAGATAAAAGAATCAAAATTAGTACTAAATCATATTTCAACCACAGCAAAAAACATACCAGTGTCCATTGGGCCAGTGGATGATTTGTATGAAATGTGTACCTAGGGAGATGAATTCTTCCCATCAGTATTTTCTGTGGAAAAGAAATGAAGATAGTCCCATGCTAAAGTGCTACTCTCTGGCTGAAGAGGGGTCAGCAGACAATCTGTCTGAATTTGAAGTTACTGTGGAAGCAGCTACAGATAAAATAATATGAAAAAAAAGATAAAATGTTCTGATAAAATACTAGGAAACCACCATGATCACAAAAACACTGAAAGAACTCAGGTATGAAACAGTTCAGCTACTAATGGTGTAAACTCTTATTCTTCTGGCCAGTAAATAAAATAGCAGATGAAATTCAATCTAGATAAATGTAAGGGAGGTGAAATGCAGTGTAGATAAATGTAAAGAAATCAGTGCTTCTGAGGAAAAGCAATCCTAGCTTCACAAATAAAATGATGGACTCTGTGTTGAGTCTTTCCACTTAGGAAAAGTCAACCTTGGGATTATGATAGTTTTATAGAAATGTCAGTTCAGCGCAGTCAGTGTTCACTCCATGTCCCAAGACAGAAAAATCTTAAAAATTACTAGGAAAGAAATAGAGAAGAAAACAGAAAATATTATTATACAGCGGAATAAATGCAGTGTTTTCCCGCATATATATATATAGCCCATATATAGCCTCTCATTACAGAAAGGCTATATATAAAGATTGGAAAAGATTCATGGAAGGAAAACAAGGATGATTGGCGAAATGGAAGTCTATCTCAGTCACACTATCAGAAGTGACTGTGTTCACTGGGATTCTTCAGCCTAGGAAAGAGATGACTTGGGAGGTATAGCAGATGACAGGAGTCGGGTTCAAAACAAACAAAACAAGGTTGTTTTCATACATAAGGTAGTTGATCTAGGGAATTCTGTGCCAAATAATATTGCGATAATAACTCCTCATGGGTGATAAGGGAGAATGGACAAGTTCTTAGGAGAAAGATTCTTAGAAGAAAGACTCATTATAGGCCACTAAATGGACAAACCACATCAGGATCAAGAAACTCTCAGAGCTGAAAATAATTGGAAGTTGGGAAATCAGTAGATAGTATCATACGTACTTGCTCAGTTCTTGCTTTTCTCTGGCTGTCCATTTAGGCTAGATAGACCCTTAATCTGAACCCATAAACCACCTCTATAGCCTAATACTTTCATAATTCTTTATTAAGTATTCCTATTTCTTTATACAGTGGCCCAAATTATACGTACTTTAAAAACAAAAAGAACATGGCTTACTTGATGAGCTTGCTATCTGAATGGCACATTATAAAAATTATTAATATTCCTTCTATAGCTTTTATGTCGAGGAGCTTTAATCGTGACACAAAATTCTGCTACACCTGAAATAAATCATAGACAGAAAAACAATACAAAAATGGAAATACTAAGTCTGCCACAAAGGGTTTGGGAATACAAGTGTAGAACAAGAAACAGAAATAGACAGCTATAGCAGGGAAGCACAAGGAAACTGTGAGAGTATATGTGAGAGACAGTATCCATTGGACCACGGATGCTTTTGGGAGCATGGTGGTGAAAGGGGATTTTGAGAGGAAAAACGAACTGAGTTTGCAGGTTACGTGGAACACATTTTAAGTATGAAGGATGCCTGGAAAAAAAAAAAACACAAACTTGCCTGCAAATTTAACAGAGAACAGAAGACCATTTGTGTTAAAGAAATTTGTATGGCAAATGTCATCTGCTGTAAAGAAATGGCAGATGAAAGAAAGAGTAACCTGTGAAGTGTATTGAAATCAAACCAAATAAATTTATGACTGATGCAGCAGAGGCGAATTCACAGGAGGGATAAAAATGGAAAAGGAACATGGTAGAAGCTGAGACGAATCGTTACAGTACATATGGCAACATCGGAACTGCATTTTTGAAAACCAGAGAAAGGAATATCGATGTAGATGAGAAGGGAGGTGAGCCTAGACAAGAATTTTAGCTGAATGGGCAGATAGGAAAGCTGCATGTGAGCTATGTTTTGCACTGAATCTTTCAGACATAACTTCAGTAGCAGGATCTGCAGTGAGGTCTGTGCTGAGGATGATGTCCTTTGTGCGGGCATGAGTGACAGGGGGTGGTCTCATAGTGGCTGAAAAGGAGGTAGGCATATAGAACCAGGGTAAAGGTGGGAAGATCTCTCTTTTAGGTCTGTCAAACTTGAGCTGACAAAAATCTACAAAATGACATTATTTTTTTTCTTAAGTTAAAATAGCTGTTTGATTAAGGGGTTGCAGGACTGGAACTTAACACAGAGTGGGGAAGAGAGGGTATGGAAGGCAGGAGTCTGCTGCCTGTGAGTATCTGTGTGAGCACAGGCACCTCATGACCTCATGTGGGACCTGGCTGCAACAGGAATACATAGATCCATCTTTCCTAATCCTTGGCTTTACCAACTTCATCCTGTATCAGCAAGTAAAAGAGGGAGCAGGGCCCATCTATACCTAATCCTAAAAAAAGACACACATTACTTAGCATGAAAATTCACACAGAACTAAAGATATAGGTACCCCTAATTCTAGTATTTCAATATTGCAATCTTAATATATATATATATATCTCTTTAATTCAGAAAGCTCTTCTATTGAAGATACATACTGTTGGTTTTTACTTTTCCTGGACTCTTTTACAACATGTATACCTCATAATCAAAGAAGGCCCATAATTAATGGATTGAGGCTGAGCGTAGCCTAAGGAGTGTAAGAAATATCTCAGTATCTGATGGGAACATTCCCTGGCAGCATTTGACTGCAGTAGACCTTGTAGCAGTCTGACGTTTATTATTTCAAAGTCTTATTGTTCAGAGGCTATTGATACTGAATTTCCTCCCTTTGTAATTTAAAACAGCAAGGACATCTGATTCAGTCTTTTTCTCTTTATGTTTTACCATATAATACTAGACAAAAGAGCAGAGATCACTGAGAGAGGTGCTTGCTGTAATGGCACAGTTAAAGAGCGAAAGCTGGAACAATTCTCTTCGGAAAGGTATTTGAAGAGGTCAGTCTCCCTACTACAGATGGTGATGTTTTGATGGACAAAAAGAGTTTGCTGTTTGAATTCAGACAGGTAGGTCACAGCTTTAACTGTCTGCTCACTGACAGGAAAAAAAAATAGATACAGGATTTCATACTATTATTTCTCCATTCACAGTTGATGGATGAGTTAAAAACATACTTACTCTTGAGTTTATTCCCTAGGTAAGGAAATGTGGTATTATTGTATTTCTTTCTTTGAAAACTCGACAATTTCATCAAACTAAGAATGTTACTTTTAAGGTAATTTATGTGAGTGTGACTGTATCCTCTGCTGACTTGCTATTGTGTAACTCCTTCTAAAATGGTCTTTAGAGAACTACAACAAAGATTCTTTTTTCTTAGGGCAAAAATACAGTCAGAAGATATTATTTTCTCTCTTTCTCCAGCAGTTGAAGAGCAGCACTGAAACGGAGATACAGACACCTATTCTTGCAGCAGGCTGGGCACTGAAGGATCGACCTGAAGAGAACCACTGGAACGCTGAGATAATTGAAAGACCTGACATGCTTGACATGACCTGATATACTGAAATATTTCCAGGCATTTTTTAGGTATTATGTTAGTGATGAAGCTGCCATGACATTTTCATACTAGATGTACTATTTCAGCTCTTCATAATTTTGCTCTAAAAATGACCTTTTAAGATAATTTTTTATGTGTGTATGATGGTAGTACTTAAAGGTGCTAAACTGACAACACTTAAAATCTGTTTAATGGATATAGTAATGTCAGTACAGTGCCCACCTCCCAGCGGTGTGCCAGTAATACCTCATTTCTTCAACCAAAAAGGCTACTGAACATTTCAACATCCTTGATTATCTGCTGAGGCTGGCAAAGGCCTTGCAGAAATAAGGGGATCAGACATTCTCTCTGAAGGCTTCTTTCATTTGGAGTATGAGTTCTCCCTTCCCTTCCCCTTATTTGAAATAGTCTGACTCTACTAAAGGAGGTTAACATCTAGTAAGGGGGACTTATCTTTGTTTTAATAGCCAGATGTTTTAATAGCCAGAAACTTCCAAAGAATGATGATCAAAAGATAAACTGGTAGTTCTAGTTAATTTCTATGCTGCATGTTTTATTTCTTTCTAATTACTAAATTTGGAGGAGTTGTTGGTAAGCCCTGTGTTTGTAGTGCCCAGAAGTTTAGGGAATCAGAATGAATTTTCAGTACTTCACAGTTATTTTCATTTTATTGATGTGTTTTTTTTCTGTTGAGGAATGAGGGCAAAATATGCAAGTTGACTACAAAAGATAACAAAGAACATGTGCAGGCTGTTTTCAGAAATAAAAGTAAGTGTGAATATTCCTTTGGAGGGGGAAAAAAGGAGAAGAAGAATAAAAAAAGATATGGGACAAGAAAGAGTAAGACAGAAGGGCTGAGAGGGCTCGAGTCATGGGACAGAGTACAAAGAGGGAAGGAGGAAGGAGCGGTTGGGCAATGTGAGGTGCTGATGAGGAACAGGGGCAGGCAGCCATTAATTAACTTCTGCCTGATCACCTATTCTTGCCAGAACTGTGTAAGTAGAAACCGGAATAATCCTAGCATTGCAGGCTGCCCCAGAGAGCTGAGCTGAGAGCCAGACAGTCCATACATCTGCTTTGACTTTCATGTTTAAAGGAATCGTTAAGTTCCTCCACTGCTCTACAGGGTGCTCCTCTCTTGTCTGTCTTACGTGCTGAAAGCCCTCAATCTTTGAAGCTGTTTGTGTCCCTCAGTCTGCCCTTCTACATAAAGCCAAATTTGGGGTCAGTTCTGTATTTTTCCTTCCCCTTACAAGTGATTTGAGTTGTCCAGCCAATCACCACATACGGGACAAGATCAGGGGCTTGTCTGTTGGCAGGCAGGCGGTTCTGCAGAATTTGCCGCTGTGCATGCCAGCATGGATCTGCAGAGTCTAAATGAAGGGGGCTGAGCCCTGCTACTTGTCCTATTAAGACTGAAATTGTGTGTGAAGATAAAGTATGATGGGAATGCCAGTTAAAGGCAAAAAAAAAACCTTAAGGAGTGAAAAGCTAAGACATATGCAACTCCTACTGGAGCAGGAAAGCTGATCAGAGTTCTAAAGGAAAGATTAGACTGCATGGGCCGGTAGCATATTTGGGTAGGGCTGGCCAAAACAGATTCAGGAAAGTAGTTCATTTTGCAGTCAGACTACCTATGTAGCCAAAGAATTGGTGGAGGTAACAGGGTACCAGTGTGAACACATCAACGATGGATGTGATAATGTGCTACAGAAAACCTAGGAAATTCAAGCACAGAATGAACACAGAAATCACATTTTTCTTTGGATTTTTCTGCCTTCCCAAAATCCTTAAAATCTGAAACCCAGAAAATTATTATTGAAAGTATTTCAGATGCGTAATTACATCATTCACCAACCAGCCATCTCTATGCTCTCTTTAAAAAAAACAGATGACTACTGCACCCATAACACACTAACAGTCTTTGCAATACCAAGAGGAGTTTTGGCTCTGGGAAAGCTTGTGTGGGTGATACTCGCAGAGCTGTGCTAAATGTAGCGCAGGCTCTTGTCACAGACTGTATGCTTGCCAACCTTTATGTTCCCTCCATGCTTCATTGTAGAACTAGTTTGACCCTGCCTGCATTTATCCATGGTTAAACACACATCTTCCAATAACGGTCTTACAGTTCTGTTGGAAGCATTCATCTTTAGCCCTATTATCATAGAATAATAGAATGGTCAGAGTTGGAATGGACCTTAATGGACATCTAGTTCTAACCCCTCTGCCATGGGCAGGGACACCTTTCACTAAACCAGGTTGTTCAAAGCCCCATCCAGCCTGGCCTTGAACACTTCCAGGGATGGAGCCTCCACAACTTCTCTGGGCAACTTGTTGCAGTGCCTCATCACCCTCACAGTAAAGAATTTGTTCCTAATATCTAATCTAAATCTACCCTCTTTCAGTTTAAAACTCTTACCCCTTGTCCCTGATAAACAGTCCCTCCCTATCTTTCCTGTAGGCCCTCTTTTGGTACTGGAAGGCTGCTATAAGGTCTCCCCAGAGCCTTCTCTTCTCCAGACTGGACAACCCCAACTCCCTCAGCCTGTCTTCATAGGAGAGGTGCTGCAGCCCTCTGATCATCTTTGTGGCCCTCCTCTGGACCTGCTCCAGCAGGTCCATGTCTTTCCTGTGCTGAGGACTCCAGAGTTGGACGCAGTACTGCAGGTGGGGTCTCACCAGAGCAGAGCAGAGTGGCAGAATCACCTCCCTTGACCTGCTGGCCACCCTTCTTTTGATGCAGCCCAGGACACAGTTGGCATTCTGGGCTGCGCACGCACATTGCTGGGTCAAGTTGGGCTTCTCATCCACCAACGACCCCAAGCCCTTCTCCTCAGGGCTGCTCTCTCTATTCTTGATCCTCAAGCTCTTGAAGTCATACCAGTATGTCAGAGCATCAATTCTATAAGATGTCCCCGTTCTTCTAATTACAAAAACAAGTTTTGGGGAAAAGCCAAAAAAAAAACCCACCCTAAATTATTCCCTCAGTTTTTTTTAACACCGGCTGTGGGCAGGGGCTGGGGCTGGCTCCCGCCACTGAGGCGGCGTCAGGACCCTTATGCCAAAGGCAGCGGCCCCGCAGTGCCGCCCACTTCTCACTGTTGGGTGCTGTGCTTAGCTCCCGCACTCGTGTCGTGTGGTCAAACAAACCAGTTTGGGAGGTGGGGGGGTGGGATG